>PVKS010021528.1:16732-35144 GCA_004027875.1 Aplodontia rufa | reverse complement strand
TAAACTAATAATAACTTCAAATTGTATGATTGTCAGCGTATTAGGGGGATGGTACCCTAGGATACTTGGAGGTGTAGGAAGGGGGATGGGGTGGAGGAGGGTATTTGAAGACCTCCTTGGATACTGGAGAGTGGGAATATAGGCGAACCATCTCTGATGCAGATGTTATTCCTCCACGAGATACCCATTTTATGCAAGAGTTCTTCTGGGGGAAACTGTAACAGGTGAAATCCAAGGTGGTCATCCATGTTTTGGCATTACCCCTGGATAACTATGTATATACACATTGGTTATTGATGATTCGATGTTTCCCTCTCATTTGTATCTCTATATACTCTTAATAAAAAAAAAAGAAAAAAAAACAGATCACAGATGAAAAGGTAAAACTGAAACTCGTCCTATAAGATAACATCTGAGAAAGTATATGAATGGTCTTGAATTTGACAATGACATTTTGGACACAACACACACAAAAAAAACAAATGTGAAAGAATTGATAAGATGGACTTCATTAAAATTAAAGAATTCTGCTCTGCGAAAGATACTGTCAGGAGGATGAAAAGACAAGACACAGATGAGGAGAAAATATTTACCAATGGCAGACCTGACAAAGGATAGGCATCCAAAATACAGAAAGAACTTCAAAAGAACTCTTAAAAACTCAACATTAAGAAGACAAACAAGCTGGTTTTAAAACGGCCCAAAGAACTTAACAGACTCCTCACCCAAAAAGACATATGACGGTGAATAAATGAACAAATGCTGTACATCACATCATTAGGAAACACAAGTTAAAACAACAGAATGCTGCTACATGCCCATTAGAATGTCCAAAATCTAGAACACAAATGACATCAAATGCTAGCAAGGATGTGAGAAACAGAAACTGTCAACCATAACTGGTGGCAATGAAAAACAGTATAGCCATTTGGGAAGACAGTTAGAAAACTCAACAGACTCTTACCACACTATCCAAAAACTGGGTTCCCTGGTATTAACCCAAATGAAGAAAACGTAGATCCACATAAAAACCTGCACATGGATGTTTATGACAACTTTATTCATAATTGCCAAAACTTGGGAGGTGGTCAACATGTCCTTCTTTGGGCAAATGAATTAACTGTAGTAACCAGACAATGGACTATTATTCAGCGCTAATAAAGAAAAGAGCTATTGAGTTGAAAGAAGACATGGAGAAAACATGAATACATATCACTGGACTTGGGGTATAGCTCAATGGGGCAACACCTGCTGTGTATGCTTGAGGAACTGAGTTCCATCTCTAAAACCACACACACACAAACACACTGCTACATCCAAGACCCATCTCAAAAGACTACATACTGTACGATTCCAATTATATAACATTTTGGGAAAGACAAAACTGTGAAGCAGTAAAAATATCAGAGACTGTCAAGAGTTAGTGGAGAAGGAGGGGCGAATAGAAGGAACACAGACAATTTTTAGGACAGTGAAAATACCCTGTGTGATACTGAGATCATGGATCCACGCCACTATGCCTGGTCCAAACCCACACAATGGACACATCAAGAGGGAAGTGTAAGGTAAAGCACAGAACTGGAGTGAAGATGGTGTGTCAGTGTAGCTCTCTCAATTGTGTCCAATGCACCCTTCTGCTGGCTGATGCTGACAGTGTGGGAGGTGGTGCCCATGGGTAAGAAGGGGATACAGGGGAAATCTCTGTACCTTCTCAGGTTCACTGTAAACTTAGAACTTCCCCCCAAACAAAGTCTATTCTAAAAAGTGATAATAATAGTAATAATACTTGTGTCTTAACGTGGTATTATAACCAGACCCTGACTTCCTTCATTTGGATACATTGAGGTGGGAGGGATGACATCAAAGATCTTTTTAATTCCTTAAGCTTGTTTCTCTTTCCTCCCATGTGGCTGATACAGGAAAATCTGACTTCGTCCTCTGGTCATCATCTTATCTTTAGAAAACTCTGGCAGGATTAGGAGAAACAGCAGAATAGGCTCCCTAAACGAATAGGCTTATGTGTTATAGTATATGCTAATTAGAAATCTGAAATCATCTAAATGTCATCAAAATTGGATTAAACATTAAAGGGAATTTATTGGCTCACAAGCCTGGAAAGCTTAGAGATACCAGGCTTCCTTTGGGGCTCCATCCAGCTACTCTGCTAACACTAAGGCCCGCTTGTTTTTCATTTCCCCAGGCCTTCTGCAACGTGTATGTCCCCCAAGTGGCCACAAGATGGTAGCCAGGAGCTTTCAGTGCAAAGTAGGTCCTGGTTCACATCCAGAAGGAGAATCTTCCCTCAGGTAAGGGGAAAGTCGTTTTTCCCAGAATCCCCCAGAAAATGTGTGCTAATCTTTGTCCTTCACTGGGTGGTGAACTAGACTTGGGAAGGATGGGATGAACCGATTGTCCACCCTGGAACTGAGTGTGAAGTCAGCTCCCTTTCAAGCAAAGGCTGTGAGGAAGGATGGACCCGCAAATGGACAGGGCAGGCAGAGTCAGAGGAACTAGACAGCAGGTGCTCACAGGTGGCATTATTCCTTGAAGAGAAGGTTATTCCCTTCTCTTTCTCTGATCTTGGAGGGAAAGACGTCGGGGCGCCGGTTGGACAGGGCAAGGGTCGGGGAAAGGAAGCCTGGAGTTTGCCCGTCTCCATCCAGCCCTGGGCTGGAGAGACAGAAGGCTCTCGTCTCTCCCCCTACTCAGTCAGTTGGGAGATGAGGTTCGAGAAGCCCCTAGTGACAGATAGCGTCCCCCAGTCAGAATTCCTTGCCTGTGCCTGCTTTGGGAGTCCACAGAGTAGTAAGTGGTGGTACAGGAAGGAACTGGAGACTCAGGACGCTGGCCAGCTTCTCACCATTATCACCACTGGCGTGAAAGAGGCACATGCGGCCAATATTAACATTCACCAGCTTTGTGGTGACAACTACAGCTTTAAACTTTTTTGTTCCTTCTTGTCTCCATCTGTAGAATGAGGATGAGATAATAACCTCCTTCTGTATTTTGCACTAAAAAAGAGAGGAAATATTTCTGTCCTTAGTTTCATGTCTTAGTCTTGGTTCATACCAGGGGCTACTTCAATCCCTATGCTTCCAGCCTCTCTTTATTTCCTCTTACTAGCTCCTCTGCTAGGAAGGAGGGATATAGACTTGCTTGGTCAGCCATTTATTGCCATGGTTAGATGGCAGAGTTAAGTAGAAATGTTGGAGGGCAACACATGGCTTGGCTCAGGCCTTATGTCTTTTCCTTGCCCATTGATGGGCAATGCTACCATAGCACACCCAGAAGTCCTTCCACTTCACTTCTGATAGTGAAATTGGCAAACAGAGCCAGCACTCCTATTGGGATCTACTCACATTGAGTTATTGTCCTGATATCTTTAATAAATTTAGTACTCTTTCCAAGAGTCCAAGTTGACTATTGATCTGAGTTCTTTATCAGGAACCCAGGTAAGGACTTAGGGGAGGGAGAGAGAAGGAAGGAAGGTAGAATTAGATAGAAAGGCCTGCCCTGCTCTCTGCTGAGTTACAGAGAAGGAATGAATGACATACATACATACTGAACACAAACACACGGGCAGTACTAGCCTCCTGATTGGTGAAGAGTGCTGTGCCTTCCTGGGAGCTGCCTTGTACAGATGTCAGCTCTGTAAGGATTATTCCCACTCCAGACACCAGAACCTTGGGGTTAGCTGGGAAAGTTTCTCCTCGCTGATGTGACTTGTGAATGGAAGACTGTCATGGAATAAGACACTGAGTGGGCAATGCTCAGAAGTTGCCCTGCTTCCTCCTCTACTAGTAACCTACCTCCTTGTTAAGGCTGCTTCTTTATGATGTGCTTTGAAGTTCAGTGTCCTTGACCCAGTAGGATCTGCATGCCACATACTGTACAAAGTTGCTCTCCAATGGCACCCGTGCTGTCATAATCATTGCATTCAAGTTGAGATCCTTTCTACGTCCCTGTCACTGTTTTTCACTGTTTTTTTTTTTAAGAGAGAGAGAGAGGGACAGAGAGAGAGAATCAGTTTTATTTAGTTTTTCATGTGGCGTTCGTCGCTCCTGACACTTTGTTGTGTACATGGTGCTGGGGTTTGAACCCACATTCTATGCAAGCCAGGCAAGCGCCGTAATTGCTGAGCCACCATTCCAGCCCCTTTTCACTGTGTTTTTTTAATTTAATATACCAATTAAAAGTATATCTCAACAGTGAGCCAAATACACTTGTAATTTTAACAATAACGGAGGTGATTTTTAAGTATATTGAAGTTTGAGAACTCTGTTTCAAAGAGCTGAAGTTATAGAAGACACAGGTGATTGTGCTGCTCCTCCCACCAGGGCTGGACCTCTACTGACTGCCGAGAGGAGAGGAAGGGAGCAGGCAGCTCCTCATCTGAGCAGAAAATGCCTTCAGGCCTGTCCTGATGCAGGGGAAAGCTATGTGCTTTTCATAAATATGTATATGACTTCTGAGATTTTGAGCTACAGGAAAGAAGAGGGAAGGGAGAAACAGCTGAAAGGGTCAAGAGAGCTGTTAACACTGAAGTACATTAACCTGGTTATCTTAACAAACACTTTGTTTCTCCTGATACAAATGCGCTGTTTGTATGGTATGGCGTAGAAGTCACATACCTGCTACAGTTACTGCCTTCTATGGCTCTGTTTTGGCCACGGCCTTTGTTAGAGCTCTTTGGATAATGGGTATCTATGCACATATGGGGTGGAAAGAGGAGGGAGAACGGGTGGCAGTAAGCTTTGAGCACCATGTAAATGAGACTGCTTTTTTCTCAATGATGTATTTGGGGGTTTGGAACCTGTTTAGTGCCAAGCATTTTTAAGTGGAGTGAAAAAGAATTAAATGAAGAATGGAATAGACTAGCACATATAAGGTTGCTACAGGTATGTGTGTGAGTGTGTGTGTGTGTGTGTACCTGTTTATAGTGGGTCAGAATGCAAAATTCCTTTTTCATCTATACTATTTTATTGAGGTACAATTGATCTCACTTATATGTGGAACTCAAAAATAGTAAAACCCAAAAAAGCAGAAAGTAGAACGGTTGCCAGGGTTGTTTGGTGAGAGGCGAGGGACTGGTCAAAGGGTACAAAGTTTCAGTGAAGCAAGCAGGGAAGTTCTGGAGAGCTGGTCCACAACACAGGCTACATGATTAACCATACAGGATTTTGAACTCACCACAAAAGGAAGAAAAAGAATGTAAAAATAAAAATGTTTCCTTTTGGTAGCGGTCAGAACATTTGAACACTATTGGGTTAGAGGAAAATCGCTTTGTTAGAAAATGAACACAAATCAAAGTTTGAATCCTTAGTAAAAGTCGCTTGATTTTTCCTCACTCGGAATCCCAGGCCTCCCCCCAGCTGGCCCACGCAGCATGCCCCTCCCTTGGCTTTCACAGTCTTCATGCATTTCCATTTCTCAGTGTGGTATTAGGTTAGAGCATTATTTCTTTCACTATTTCCCTACTATTATTTTTGTGGTTTCACTTTTGAGCTATCATAAATAACTCTGCTACAAATGTTTTTATAATTATAGTTTTGTTCTTATGAATCAAATAGGATTCATTTTCCGGCATGATTATTTTTGTGGCTTTTACTCCAAGAAACAACCCATTTACACTTCCTTCAGCAACGATTTCCCAACAGTCTCACTAGTGCTGAATTTTGTCATTTATTCTTATACTTGTTTATCTGATGTGTGTTAAATGGCCCCTTATAATTGTTTGCATTTGAATTTCTTTAATTAACTTTTGAGGCTTAGCGTTTCAAATGTTGGCTTAATGCTAGCGTTCCTAGCTTATGAAACTGTGTGTGTCCTAGTTCCACTGGGAACCTGGTTTGAATGAACTTAATATATTTTAGATTATAAAACTTTAAATATGTGACCATATTTATAGCAAACAATTTTCTTACTCTCTTTTATCTCTCTTTGTCTTGGCTTTGTGGAATTTCATTTTAATGTTTTAATGTAGTTCTACCATCATTATTTTTAATTAGAATTTCCTCCATTCTTTAAATCAGAAACAGAAATTCAGTTAGAAAAAATATCCTATTTCGTGTTTTATAATATTATTTTTAACTCTTGGTACAAAATGAAAAAAATCCCTCCTGTGGAGTGAGAGAACGTAAGTTGAGAACTGAGTTGTTATAGGTGTTTTTGTTGTTTCCCTAAATCTGTGATTCTCAATGAATGGTCTTAGACCGGCAGCAGCTAGGAACTTACAAATATAAAATTTCAGGCCCCACTCTACACCTACTGAGTCAGAAACTCTGAGGGTAGAGCTCAATAATCTGTTTTAACAAGTCCTCCAGATGATTCTATTGTATGCTAAAGTTTGCTGACTTGAGTACAAACTCAATAGTCATAATGAGACAGATTAGGAGAGACAGTGAAATGGCTAGGTAGTCAGGACAGAGGGCCCCTATCCAAGAGCTAGCTGGTGGAGCAGAGAGTGATTGACAGGGCATGCTCAGGGCCTTCAAATGCAGAAAGACCTTGAGGCTCACCCTAGTCCCAACTAAGAGATGGGGGTGGTCCCAGGTGGATACTAGGAAGTATTTGCCACCTTTTGTTTTAACCAATGGTATTCTTGACCAGTTTCAATGCCTGCTTTACATAGATTTTAACCAATGGAGTTGATGCATTTCTGAATGTCTGCTTTACATGAATGTTAATTATGCTCATACCCCAAATCTATATAACCTCCATTAGACGGTGTCCTGCTTCCAGGTACCCCTCTGCCTTGCGGAGTCTCTGCTCTTCGTCCTTAATAAATCCTACTCCTTTTACTCCTCCTTCTGTGGTTGTCTGTGGATTTTATTCTTCAAATTCGTGAGACAAGGACCCAGAAGATTGGCGCCGAATTCCCGGGGTGAATTTCCACCACACCAAGAGCTGCAACACCCAGCTTTTAGCTGGAAAGCTGCTAACATTTTCAGCTGCAGACACCTGCAGCCAGCCCAAATTCCCAGTTTTAACTGGGAATGGCTGCAAACACTAGAAGCGGGCTGTTTTGGCTGCTGGAATCTGTAGTGGCCCAGATTCCATTCTCCAGCGGGAGCAGAGAATCCGGCCTCATCTCAAAAACCCGGAATCAATAATTACACTCACTTCTAGCTTTTAATTAATTGTAGTAGGAATCATCTTTCTTTTCTAGGCAATTCCCTTGAGACCCACAGAGCATCATTTATTCTGTTTATCGAGATGCCTGACTACAGTGCCCCTCCACCCCCATAGTGTCGCCAATTATATGCCGAAGCCTTCAATGTACATTTTGCTTGTAGCCACCCTCCGCTCAACACCCCCACCACTACTTTATCCTCGTTAAGGTTTGCATGAACATGTTCTTCCAGTTACCCTCCTGGGTTATTAGCTTTGAACTACTATGTGTATTTTTATCTTTGCTTGTGGAGAATTTTCCATCTATGCTTTCTGATGATTTTCTCCTCTCCTGGGTCTATCCCTAGTAGCTCATTGCTGACCATTTTCCTTCTCCCAAGGTTGATTTTTGAAGAACCTGTCAATATTAATACAAAGTTGGCAAAAGAGAATAATCTTAAAATACCAAAATTTAAAATATCAGAAGAAATTTTCAGAAATGTTTAAGAAAAAATAGGAAATATCAATGTTGGTAACTAGGAATACATTTTGTTGTACAGAACTTTGGAAGGTCATGATGTTAATGTGGTACAAGAAGTGGTTTAGGTTATGGCTCCAGCTTTAGAAATCCACAGAGTGGGTTTTTATCAGTTTAGTTAGAGTTAATCAGGCTCCCAAAAAGCTGAGCAAAAGTGAACTTCAAATATGACAACATTATTTAGGGTGACCTTACAGGGTCCTCTTTTCTCTGGTCTATTTCACTTTTATCCCTATCTATAAAGGCTTACCTTATCCAGTAAGCTATTCCTGCTGTATCTGGCCTAAATAGTTGCCACTCTCCATAACTCAACTGGCCTTTATCATTTGAGAAGGATGCAATAGAAAAGGATTTTTTCTCCTTCCAGAGTCAGTACCAGCTCCATCACCTGATGCAATAGAGAGGGCTTGACCCAAGGAGTGATTATGGCAACCATCAACTACCTTAAGAATGTCCCATATAATGCACAAAAAGATTGACCAGCAAAGCCCAGGAGGGATGTCTCAAAACTGCCTTGTCAGGCACAAGATGTTTGAGAATGTTGGACTAGCTTGGACATCTAGGTGTGACAAACTCACTCATATTCCATGCCTCTAGACACCAATGAAGTAAAGTTTTAGATGCCCCAATACTTTCTGCAGCAATGGTCCAGTCCTCATTGCCTTTCTCCAACTTGCTACTCTTCTAATCCCCTCGAAGACAACAGTTCAGGTCCACCCCAGGCTTTCCTGTTCTAGACCTCTTTCAGTGGGATCTCACTCTCATATGGTCCCTTTGGATGTAACCCCTACAAGAAGCCCCAGATGTCTGTACAGACTTCCAGGAGATTACAATGAAGATTTCTCACATATATTAGTTTCTAGGGCCTTATCTAACATCTATAGGGAAGCATTAAGGAATTTAGGTATTCTGCAGTCCCTGCACTTGAAAAACACGGTACACTGGTGTCTTAGTCCACTTTTTATTGCTATGATATAAAACCACAGACAGGATAACTTATAAAGAAAAGAAATTTATTTCTTGCAGTTTTGGAGACAGGGAAGTTCAATATCAAGGTGTTAGCATCTGTGAGGGCCTTCATTCAGAATCATCCCTTTGCAGAAGGCAGAAGCTCATGCCAGAGAAAGAGAACAAAAAGAGGCTGAATTTTCTTTTATAACAAACATACTCTCAGGATAATTGACTCACTCCTATAATGACATTAATGCATGCATGGGGGGCTGGAGCCATGGCTCAGTAGTTGGAGCACTTCCCTGTCATGTGCAAGGACGTGGGTTTGAACCTCAGCACCACATACACAACTAAGTGTTGGAGAAACAAAGGCCAGATGAAAAAAATAAATAAAATTGATTCTCTCTCTCTCTCTCTCTCTTTCTCTCTCTCTCCATCTCTCTTTAAAACAAAAATAAATAAAACACAGGCATGAAGGCAGAGCCCACATGACCTAATCACCTCTTATTCAGCCCCACCTCCTAACATCATTGTATTGGTGATCAAGTTTCCAATACATGAACTATGGAGGCCACATTCAAACCATAGCAGCTAAAGAGAGTCAGCTCAGGGCAGGTGGCCACCATTAGTAAGTAGCAAAAGACAGAACAGAGCCAGTGCAGTCACAAGCTCTGCTCCTTGCATTTTTCATGGAAACTTTAGAGTAACCTTAACCCAAAAACCTTTATGTGATATCTAGAAAAATTTCATGGTCCCCTTATCCTTCTACAAATCATAAATATTTGTAGCCAGGGTGTATGATTTGTGAGGAAAGTGAAGAAGTGAGTAGTTATTCACTTTGAGACATGGCAAGTCCCTTTTTATGAGTTACATAGAACTTCTGACCTTCATTTGATCTGAGGATCCCACAAAAGGCAAGGATGGGTCCAGGTAACTAATTACTGAATTTGGGCTGTTGCCTCTGGTGTCATGTTGGAAAATATCACAGGAAGGGTACTGTTCTGATTCAAATGGAAGAGGGTTCTAAGAGTTCAGAGGATGAACAAGTTCAGAAATCTGAACAAATCAGCACCCTTCTTAACCGGCATCACAAACAGGCCTTTTCTGTCTTCTCGATAGAATTAGAGGTCTAGGCATTTACATGATGTTTCTTATATGCCATAGAATGCCCATTTATTAACTTAGAGTGGTGGCCCCTAAATAAGTATAATAATAAGTACCTGGACATTTGTGTCTGTGGTCAAATGCTACTTAACGAGCAAATAATCAAGGTTCACATTTTTTTGAGTAGTCTTGGAGGACGTTGTTGACCATGTTAGAGACACTGAAGCCATCCCTACTGCATAGAGAAGTGTGATGTTTGTGCCCACCTGAAATTTCTCTCTCGCTTGTCTTCCTCTCTCTCTCTGTCTCTCTCTGTCTCCATCTGTTCTGTCTTCCTGTCCTTCAGAACATACTGAATAAACAGTAAGGCACTCTTACTATTTGCTTTTCTTAACACACAATAACTCCATCATTCCGCTAATGATAGAATAATTCCAATAATGATAAAATATTAATTGATTTGGATTAATGATGCTTGTATTATTAGCAGTTTGGGTCGATTCATTTATTCTTTCATTTAACAAGAATTTATTCATTCATTTAATAAGAATTTATTGAACATGTTCTATATATGTCAGGTTCTCTTCTATGCACTGGGAATATGGTTGTGAAAAAGGTAAGATTCCTGCACTTGTGGGGCTTAGCTCCTGGCTTCTACATTTTCCAGGATACATGCTCTTCACTTTACTTGGATGTAGGTTTTTATCAGCACACTGTGGGATGATGTTAGATATCCCTCTTTGAGAGTGGCCATCCCAGGTTTAAGATCACCTTTATATGGATCACACTTATAGAAAAAAATTATAGTTTCATTTGGTAATGGCCACTGCTATCTGACATCAGCAGAACCTTTTCTAATTAAGCAGACATTTAGCTTTGGTAACAAACAGCAATCAGTACAAAAGAAATTGTCAATAACATATAGACAAATGTGACAGAACTTGTGATGAGGCTGGGTTTTCTTTTTTTTTCAGTGACACATAGGAAACACAACACTTAGATTTAATGGAATATGCTGAATTTTTTTTAAGAGAAAGGGAGAGAGGAAAAGAAAGAATCAATTTTATTTATTTTTTCATATGACCATCATTTCTTTGACTCTTAGCTGTGCTGGGGCTCAAACCCAGGTCCTAGTGCGTGCCAGGCAAGCACTCGAACTACTGAGCCATTGCTCCAACCCTATGCTGAGTTTTTAACTGCAATTTGACAGTGTTTAGAAAGTCTTCCCTGAAAATGTTTATTCTTGGAATAAATGCACAACTTACATTATATATATATACACACACATATCTTAAGAACACAAATTATAAGAAATTAATGATTCCATCATTTCAGGAAAGAACCAGTAAGAGTTTTCCTTCACTGTAGAGAAGACAGCAGCAATGAACAGGTGGTATCATGTGACCCGAGCACTATTTAAATTTGTTAACATGTGCACCTCCTAATATAAGATCATATCTGTATCATGCTTATGACAGACACTCTTCGTTCTCTGCCCAAGAGCTTCCCATTCAACAGCTTCCCCTTATGAATTTCTTGCTAGTAGAAATGTTATTTTCTTTGAGTGGTTAGGAAAGAAACTATCTGATCCCAGAAGATTCATCATGATTCATCTATGATCTCATCCTTCTTGCCAGTGATTGGCAGCTGTGACTATTTGATGTAATCTGGCTAATGAGAGATGAGGCGGTATCTGCACAGAGGCTTGTGGTTCTATGAATGATTGATTTCTTCACTCACAGAAGAGATGAACAAGAAAAAAACAACTTTTTCCCTGCTTTTGAATATTATGGGTTGCTTGAAGTTGCCATCTTGCAGTCATGAGACAGACCTGAGAACAAAAACAAAACCATATGGGAGAGGGGCTGGAGCAGTAGCTCAGCAGTTATGGTACTTGCCCGGTATACATGAGGACGCAGGTTCAAACCCCAGCACCATGAACACAACGAAGCAATGAAAACCACATGACAAACAAAATAAAATTGATACACACTCTCTCTTAAAATAAACAAATAAACAAAAAGAAAATAAAAGAAAAAACCACATGGTAGAGCATAAAAATGGAAAGTGCTGGAGTCTTTGATGTCTTTTAGTCACTGAGTTAACCACCCTGGAATGAATCTGATCTTATTGTAAAGAATAAAACCCTTACGATTTAAGCTAGTGGTCTCTAACACAGAAAGAAGAAAACAATAGACTATCAGTTTATTTTTATATTTCAACCCACCAATCATTAAAACATATATAAAATGCAGGCTGAAATCAGTACATCCACACAGTCCACATTTGCCAGACCTCAGAGCTCCACAAAATAGAAGGGGGGGTCCCTCTCTTTTGGTGTTTGCTTTGGCATGCTGTGACATTATAGTTTGGGTATTATTCTTTAGAAATTACAGCCAGAAATGTAGCAAACATAGCCATTGAAATGGATTTGAGGATTATATCATCCTAAATAATAGAATTTATGAAACCGTAAGAGTATTTAAAAGTGGATGTTTGGAAGTGTTTTAAATGTTACGTATTTGTTGCTAAAAATTATATGAGTGTATTATCACCTGTGAGAACACAAAGGTATCCAAGTTTTCAAAAATCTTCCTGATGGAACATTTCAACAGGTTTGGGCCCATTTGTTAAAAATAAAAACTAAAATTCCAGCAGTTTTCACGAATAATGGTCTAAATATTAGAACTGGCAAAATATTATCTAAGTAGCAACTTGAAGATGAACTAATAAACGGTATTATTCTTTAGAAATTATAGCCGGTTATGAACTTCTTCCATTTAGATTTGTGAATATTTGTGCCAGGTCTTTTTCTGCTCTGGAAAACAACATAACACACAAACAAACAACTTTAAGTTTGGCTCTCAGATTGAGGTTTTTGAAAAAAAAATTGCAATGTTTTTTCAAGTTCAAAAACAGGAAAGCAGAGCATTCCTGCTAAATTCATCAGTAATATAACATAAAATTATTTTAAAAGATTGTTTATGTTATTTTTACTTACATTGTTTAAAATTCTATTCTTACACATGTTTATACACTATATTGAATATATTGGTACAGATAGTATATATGTTTTATATATAAAGAAGTGTATATTTATTATATAAATTGTTAAGAACACTCTCAATTTTTTTAACTGTCAGGTATGCACAATAAAATGTATATTATATATTTAAATATTTGCTGGTTTAAGTTCCTTTTAATTGGGTCTTCTATTACTTGCAGTCAAAATATCCTCATCTAGTGCTTTACTTAAAAATGGCTTTCACAAACTCAAGGTGGTCATCCATGTTTGGGCATTACCCCTGGATAACTATGTATATATACTTTGGTTATTGATGGTCTGATAATGTTTCCCTCTCATTTGTATCTCTATATACTCTTAATAAAAAAAAAATGGCTTTCACGGGGTTGGGGATTTACCTCGGTGTCAGAGTGCTTGCCTAGCATGCACAAGGTCCCGAGTTCGGTCCTCAGCCCCCCCCAAAAAAAAGGCTTTCACAATTAAAATAATAGACATTATTTTGGGGAACAGTTTTAGATTTATAAAAAAATTGATCAGAAAATACAGAGTTTCCATGTACCCCTCTCACCAGTCCCAATTCTCCCCTATTATTAATTTGTTGTATTGGTATGACACAAAATTTATATTAAGATTCATTCTTTGTGTGGTACATTCTATTTATTTATAAACACATAATGATGTGTATCCACCCTTATGTTATTATACGTAATAGTTTCAGCATCCTAAAAATCCTCTGTTCCCCACCTGTTCACCCCATCTTCCCTATTAACTCCTAGCAACAAAATATCATTTTGCTGCCTTAATTAGCTCTAGGTCATATAATTGGATTTATATAGCATATAGCCTTTTCACTTAACAATACGCATTTAATTTTCTTCCTTATCTTTTTGTGATTTGATAGCTCATTTCTTTCTGGCTAATTATTCATATTATTGAATAATATTCCATTGTATGGATGTACCATAGTTTGTTTATATGCTCACCCATTGACGGGTATCTTGGTTGCTTGGTTTGGGCAATTACAAATGAAGCTACTGTAAACATTTGTATGCAGATTTTTATTTGGACATGTTTTCAACACATTTGGGTAAATACCAGGGAGTGCAATTGCTGGATCATATGGCAAGAGTATGTTTAGTTTTGTAAGAAAGTGTCAAACTGTCTTCCAAATTGGCTATACCATGTTGCTTTCCCACCAACAGTGAATGAGAGTTCCTGTTGCTCTACATTCTCACTAGCATTTGGTGTTGTCATTGTCTTGGATTTTAGCCACTTTCATAGGCTGAAATTCTAACAGGCTATATGTAGTGGTATCTCATTGCTGTTTTAATTTGCAATTCCCTGATGACATATGATGTAGGGCACATTTTCATATGCTTATTTGCCATCTGTATATGTTTTTAGTGCTCAGATCTTTGGCCCATTTTTAAATTGGGTTGTTGATTTTCTTATTGTTGATTTTTTGAATTCTTTATAGTATATTTTGGATACTAATCTTTTATCAAATGTATGTTTTATAAATATGTGCTTGCCTTTCATTTTCTTAGTAGTGCCTTTCACAGGGCAGAGATTTTTAATTTTAATGAAGCCAAATTATTGATTTTTTTCTGTCATGGATTATGTTTTTTGTGTTGTGCCTAAGAAGTCATTACCAAATCCAAGATCATGTAGGTATTCTCCTATGTTATCTTCTAGAAGTTTTGTAGCTGTATATTTTTTCTCTCTTTTTTTTTTCAAAAGAGAGGGAGGGACAGTGAGAGAGAGAGAAAGGGAGAATCAACTTTATTTAGTTTTTCATATGGCTTTCACTGCTCCAATACTTCATTGTATATGTGGTGCTGGGGTTTGAACCTGGATCCTCGCTCATGCCAGGCAAGCACTGTAACTGCTGAGGCACTGTTCCAGTCCTAGTTTTACATTTTATATTTAATCTAGAATCCATTTTGAGTCAGTTCTTTTGAAAGGAATAAGATATGTGTCAAGATCATTTTTTATGTCTAGTTGTACAGCTTTATTTTGAAATGACTATCCTTTTTCCACTGTACTGCCTTTGTGCCTTTGTCGAAGATTAGTTGAGATAATTGTCTGTTTTTGAGCTCTTTATTCTGTTCCATTTATCTATTTGCCCATTCTTTCAATAATACCACATTGTTTTGATTACTGTGGTTTTATTGTAAGTCTTGAAATCGAGTGCGATCAGTGCTCCAAATTTGTCTCTTCAGGATCATATTAGCTATTCTGTTTTGGAGGGGTCTTGGAGATTTCTTTGTTTGTTTTGATTTTCTATATAAACTTTGGAATTGGTTTGTAGATATCCCACATACACTCTTTGAAATTCACAAATCTGATACAGTGGTATGGAAAAGGTCATTTAATTTATTCATTCACAGATGAGCTGAAGGCCCAAGGCAGTTAAGGATTTGTCCAATATCCAATGTCATGCAGAGACTCAAATCCAGTTCTTCTGCTGCCAAGCCCCCAGTATTTTCCTCTCTACTGTGTCTCTAGACAACAGATTAAACACATACTGGCTATGTATCTTGGCTTCAAAATTAGTTTACTACCTAGTTACCTGGCCTGTGTGCAAAACAGAACCCAATACTTACGAGAGACAGAGGTTTACTGCATAATAGTCTGTTCACAAAGCTACCAACAATTCAGAGCAACTGGGAAACTGACAGCTTGTGGTGTTAGGAGGGCTGGAAAGGAGGAAGCTGGCCAGAAATGAGAGTGTTCAAGCTGTTAGGATGTGGCTGTATGAACTGTCTTCAAAACCCAAACTTGGCTCATTGGAGCCATCATCAAAATACTAAGAAACCAAGTAAATAGTCTGAACTGAAATACAGCTATCCTTTGATCTTAAATTGCTTGCTATTTCGGAAGTACATCTCTAAATCTGTGTAGAAAATTATTCTCTTGTATCACATATAATGTGGTGTACTTCCCAAATCAAATCTAAAAAATAATTTTTATATTTTTTCTTATTAAAATTTTTTTATGGGCTTTAGGAAATAATTTGAAAGTACAGAAAGCTATAAGAAAAGCCCTGTATCATGTATGATCTCATCACATGGAAATAACCACTGCTATTAGTTTAGTGTTTTCCTTCTAATATTTGTTTCTTATGTGTATCTATATGCGTCTAGGTGTTGTTCTTTTTATTACTTTTTGTTTCAGGTTTTCCTTTTTCTTTTCTCTGTTACTAGAGACTGAACCCAGGGCCTTGTGCATGCTAGGCAAGTGCTCTACAACTGAGCTACAACCTCAACCCTCAAATACTCCTAATTAATTGTTTTTTATTAGGCCTACTATATTTGGGTGTGTGCATATCTGGATTTTTTGCTATAATTATCACAGGCAATTCCCATGCTATTGCATATATTTCATGAATATGACTTTCAATGTTTGCATTATATTCTATGTCTCTATAATTATTTATTTAATAATTCTGCTACTGTTGGAAAATGTGTTATAATTATATTATCAAAATGCAGCATGTGCATGTCCTCATCCATAGTTCTGATTACAAAATTTTCTTTCGTAAGTAAGGATTAGGATGCTTTTTTCCTTAGAAGGCAGCCCTCTTCAAAGATCTTGTTGTCAGTTTTGTCAAAACATGTGTGTTTTTAACAAATTAGTGCCATATTCTTCCCACTGTCTTCACATCTGAAAACAATGTGAGACACTTATCTTGTCTCTTTTCTATCAGTTTGTTTATTTTACCCTTCTGGGTAGCTCTTAGCCAGATAAAAGTATATTTTTACTTTCAAGTTAAGATAGAGATGCAGAATAGTGGCCTTTGAAAGGAGGTCTTTGAATGAGAACTGAACCAAAAAGCTGTCAAAAACCCCATACAAACTTGTCATTTATTAAGGGCCTGCCAACCAGAGCTTGCTAATGGTTTAGAAGCTTCTCAGCAAAAGGATTGTTGAGAAGAACCCAAAAACTTTCTTCTAATCCCTATAAGTTGACCTTTCTCACTTTTAAATTTGTACACCTAAATGCAAGAATATTATAATGAAATAGAAAGTTTCTTCTCTCATTCTCTCTCTTTCAATATATAAAATTGAATGTCTAAATCCTCTTTTCGCCATTTTAATAACTTTTTTCTGTGAGTTTATCAAATCTGTTGTGTATCCAAGTCAAATGTATTTAGCCATTCAAATCACCTCAACACTATATCATCTATATTTTTATAGCAATGTTTAAACCATATATATAAAGTTTCTTATAGTGGATAATTGATTGCCTACTGGTATAATTATATAGAGTTACCAAACAGCACACCAACAAAATATACTTTCCCACATGCTGAGTCACTTCCATATTACTTATTCACAAAAATTTACATTTTTGTGAACGTAGAAAAGAAAACTGCCAGGCGTGGTGGTACACACCTGTAATCCTAGCAGCTCCGGAGGCTAAGGCAGGAGGCTAAGGCAGGAGGCTCATAAGTTCAAAACCAGCCTCAAGAACTCAGCGAGGCCCTAAGCAACATAGTGAGACCCTGTTTCAAAATTTAAAAAATAAATAAATAAGAGGGCTGGGAATAGTTTCAGTGGTTAAGTGCCTCTGGGTTCAATCCTGGTACAAAAACAAAAAGAAAAACAAGCAAACAAACAAGAAATAGACCAAATCTCCTGGTTGATAAATACAAAAATTCTTAACAAAATCTTAACAAATTAAGCCCATCAATATACATAAAGAATGATAAGGTAGGGTTTATTCTAGGAATATAAGGTTAGATTAATAATTTGAAAGCAATTTGTGTAATTCTTTATATTAACAGTATAAATGAAAAATATAATGTGATCATCTTGATGAAGAAAAACAATAGCAAAATCCAACATCCCTTTATGATGAAAATTCTCAGCAAATTACAAATAAAAACTTCTTCAATTTGATGAAAGATATCTATGAAATCTACAGAAAATATCCAATTAACTGAATTATGAACATTCTCCCACTAAGATTGGGAACAAAGTAAGTATTTCTGCTCTCATCACTTCCATTCATCATTTTACCAGAGGTCCTAAACAGACTGAAAAGTCAGATGGACCAAGAATGAAAAAGTAGAAGCGAAATAGTCTCTATTTTCAGACAACATTCTCTCATTTTAATGTAGAGAGTCCTAAGGAATTGAAACAACCAAAACTATTAGAACCAAAATGTAAGTTTAGCAAGGTTTCTGAACACAATGTCAATAAACAGAAATTAGTTGTATGCCTATATTCTAATAAAAAACAGTTGGGGGAAGAGCTTAATCCATTTAAATAGTATGAAAAATAAATAAAATGTTCAAGAATAAATTTAACAAAGGACATACAAAATATCCCCTGTTAAATAAAAGTTATAGGAGGCCATGGTTTAGGATTAGGTTTCTGCACTGAACCCCAACAGACCAGATTGAATATCAAAACAAAGTCACACATGCAAGTTCCACGTCACCCAAACTAAGTTGTTATGTGACCTTCCAAGTAATCATATGGATGAGAGATAACCCAATTTCCTAAACAGGTCAATCAGGAGGATAGAGAAGTTCCCACTACTTTAATCTTTTTTTTTTTTTTAAGGCATAGAAATTTATTTTATTTATTTCTTTTTAAATTTTTTTTGAACAACCATACAAGTTTTTAACAAAATAATATAAAATGTGTATAGATTCTGGATATTACAATTACCCC
>PVKS010021528.1:0-16632 GCA_004027875.1 Aplodontia rufa | reverse complement strand
CCTCCACAGATGAGTGGAGACATTGGACCCTTGGTTCTCTGGATTATGCTGATTTCACTCAGCATGATCTCTTCCATAGCCATCCATTTACCTTCAAAGGCTGCAATATCCTTGTTTCTAATTGCTGTGTAAAATTCCATGGTAATCTTTACATCCTTTAATCCTTTCCAAAAACAGTTACCTGAAGAAATCTGATTTTAGCCAACCACTTAGTTTTCTATTATTCCATCTTCCTCTTCCTGCCTTAAAAGGAAAGCAACTTTGAAATGACAAATTCACTCTTTGTTTTTTGTTTCTCCTTTCTTTAGCCCTTCTCTATTTATAAAACCAACCTCCTCTGCTTGGCCCATTGGAACACCTATTCCACTTTGTGGAATGAAGTGTTGCCAGATTCTAGAATTGAAAAATAAACTCAAATACAATCTTTAAGCTAACATGTTAACTTTGTTCTTCAACAGACTTGGTGACTGATGAAGAGACTTGAAAGATACTGCTGCTCACTTCCAAGACACCCTGAGGATCACAATAAAGGTGCCACTGACCCCTTGAGGTCAGGCCTGCCCCACAGAGGCCCTGAGGGTCCATAAGTCCCTCCTAGACCAAACTCTGCTCTTTTTGTATTGAGCCCACCAATCTTTTTGGCTTTCAGGGTTATTAGGGTTGGTTTGCAGTTTGCATTGTGGTGCAGTCTGACTTCTGGTTTGAGGAATCACTGGCAAAAGCTGCAATGCAAGCAAGTGGTTATTCACTGCAGGGGTGCCAACTCCAACTTATGCAATGTACAAGTGTATGGCCATGGGAACACTTAGTCTATTTTATGGACTGACGTGTTGCCCAATTCAAGAGTTGAAAATAAAGGCAATTAAGATCTTTAAACTTAATTGTTGTGATTTTGTTCTTTGCCATCTTTAAAATATTCTTTGCAGTCAGTTGCAGTACATAAAAGCATAGTCCCTAATCTGTGGACTCCCTAGCAAATGATCAACCAGAGGAAGGGCTCCCAATTTATAGTTAGTTGGTTCAGGAGGCCTAGACTTACCACTGGCATCTATCAACCTCAATAAAACGAACAATCAGAGGGAGATTCTCCAGATAATACTGCTATTTATTTGGGAAAAGTAGAACATTTGAATGGGAATACACATAAACTATGCACACCTTCAGAAATTGAGGAAGAGGGAACTTTTTAAAGACAAAATGGAGAGAATGACATCAGATATTTTGAAACAATCATGTCTAGCCACAGTGATTAACAAGTGGTGTCAGTACAAGTTTGAACAGCTGCTGGGCAGGAGTACTAGTGGAAGTACTTTTGGTATAAAGTTACAGTGTCCTCTGAGAAGCTTGTGGTTTGGTCACAGTCTTTTGTGATACTTTCCATCTGGCAATCATGTGTAAGAAACCTTCCTTCACAACCTCCAGGCTTTATTTATTTTGATTAGGGTTGATACAAATGACTCCATGTTGATTCTGACAGTTTTCCCACATCTGAGGTAAGGGCAGACACTAACTCCAGGTAGGGGATTGTCAGAATGGAGTTAAACTATGGGACACCCAGGTGTTGTTGGAGGATTGCTTTGAGGGACTTGATCATAGAGTGTTGCTTTGAGAGAATGAGGAGAAAAAGAGTTTGTTTTTGTTACTGTACAATCTTCGTGGCCTGGATGTAGGCAGGTAAACAGAAAGAAAAAGTAATAACCATGAAAGAAAAATACTAGTTTAAAAAAAACTTCATTGAATTAAAAAGTTATGCTCAAAGGACACTGTTAAGAAATTGAAAAGACAAACTACAGTCTAGGAGAAAATATTTGTGAAGGACTTGTGTCTACAATACCTATGATGGACTTTTACAAAGTATCAAAGAAACTAATTTCTTAAATTGGACAAGATGAAAGCACATTCTTCATAAAGAAAAATATAAGAGTCAATAAACACATGAACAAGTACCAAACACCAATTAGTCATCAGGGAATTGCAAATTAAAACCACAATTAGATACCACTACACACCCACTAAAACAACGAAAATTAAAAAGATTGACAGTACTGAATGTGATTTCTCATATTGCTTGAGGGAATGGACAATGGCCTAACTATCTTGGAAAAGTTTGACTGCTTTATGTACACAAACATATGCAAAATTAAATATATACCTACCCTTTAATCCAGCAATTCTCCTTGTATTTTTCCTAGAGAAGTGACATGCATATATTCAAAGTGATTTGTTATCAACAATTTAATTCACATTAATCAAATAGTGGAAAACATAAATGCCCATTTACAGTGAATGGATAAACAAATTGAGCTATATTCATACAATCGAATATTACTTAGTAATAAAAGGGAATTAACTACTGATACCTACAACATCATGGAGGCATTCCGTAGACATTATGTTGAATGAAAACCCCAGTCACAAAAGAGTGCATATTGTATGATTCCATCTATATAGAAATGTAGAATGGGCAAAATAAATTGATTTAAAAAGGAAAGTAACCATAATCATGAGTGACAGATTTTGAGGAGGTCAGGAATTGACTGAGAAGGTACCCGAGGGGACTTCTGAGAGGGCTGAGATTGTGACAGGAGTGTGGGTTACATAGGTATATTCTTTTGCCAAAATTGCATAGTTAAGATTTGAATGTCAGTTTGCATTTCAATATATGTAAATTACACTTTGTAAAAGATTGTAGGAAAAAAAGTATTATTTAATTGGAGGTGGGGACTGTGCGGCAGTGTAGTTTAAACAAGAATGGCAGTATGTTGGTAATCGCTAAAGCTAGATAATGGGCACCTGGATAGTTATTATATTTTTCTGTTTACTCTTGTGTGTGTTTCATATTTTCCAAAATAATTAAAAGGTATAGTTTTTCCTTCTCAGACTATAACAATGTAAGGAGAATAAACAAGGAAAAATGAATTATAAAAATAGGTCTTAGGGACTAGAGGTGTAGCTCAAAGGTAGAATGCTTGCTTACCATGCACAAGGTCCTGGGTTTCATCCCTAGAATCACAAAAATAAAGTAAAATAAAATAAAATGATTTGGGTCTGTAACTACTTGCCATTATGTAGATAAGTCTGTCTAATGCTGAAGTTCAGTTTTAGGAATCCTAATTGTCTCAATATGAAAATTTTCACATTCTCCAAATTCAACTTTATCAGTATCTGACCTCACTATTTGTCTTCTCTTTGCATTGGTTCAGAAATTATTTGGAGCTGGGTGCAATGGATCACGCCAGTAATCCCAGCAACTTGGGACCCTGAGACAGGAGAATTTTGAATTTGAGGTCAGTCTGAGAAACAGCCAGAGTTTGTTAAAAAAAAAAAAAAAAAAAGTTGGCAGAAAAGAACGGAATTTACCAGGACTGTTCAGTTCTCTAATCCTCCTATTACTTCCTCCTGATGGATTGAGCTTGTTATTGCCAAGAGGCTTCACCTTGTCAATACTACACCTCTTGTGATGGGGAAGAGCTCTCTTATCACAGTGGTGCTCTTACTTTTGAGCTCCACTAAAGAGTGGTTTTATTTTCCCATTTTCTTATTGACCCCTAGATAACAAACTGGGGACCCACTCCTGTTGATCTGATCAGAAAACAAGGAGAACTTAGCACCACATTCGAAAGCATTTCCTAGCAGCCAGCTTCCTGAAGCCATTGTTCTTTTGCTATGCTGGGGTCCCTTAGAGGCAGCCAGTGATCTCTCTTTTGGTTAAGAATCCTAGTCTAGGTGGTGTGAGGCCTACAGTCTGTGTCAAGGTCCTTTTGATACTGTCTCCCAGAGTCTACACTGTTCCTTCTGCAAGCAGGCCTCCAAAAGGCCCACACCAAAATACGTTCCTCAATTGAACTTGTAGAGTAGGTTTCCTCAGGTGGGAATTACAGATCTATAAGAAGTGGAGAGGACTCTCCTTAGCCAAAGGACTATGTCTCAGAGATTGGGTGACTGTAAGTGTTCCCCACCTGGGAAGTAGAATGGGTGAAACTGAATTTAGATGACCTAACTCCCAATCCAGAATTAAAAGATTTATTTACAATGAAATGCTGTTTGAAAGAAAGGAAAAAACCCAATATAAACTAGCTTGAGCTCCAAATGAGATTTATTGGAAGGATACCAAGGGAGTTACCTGAATCAGGAAAAAATGCTGGAATCAAGGAAGCAAAGGAAAACTGAAGGACTGGAACTTGAACACAAACACCAACCACACGTCGTCTCTTCTCTCCTTTTTTTCCCTCTCTCTCACATAGTTCCACAGAAAATTTTTTTTTTTTTGCACTGGGAATTTAACCCAGGAGCTTAACCACTGAGTCACATCCTCAGCCCCTTTTTATATTTTTTATTTTGAGACAGGTTCTCACTAAGTTCCTGAGGCTAACTTTGAACTTGTGATCTTCTTGCCTCAGCCTCCTGAACTGCTGAGATGATAGGCATGTGCCACAGTGCTTGGCTAGAGAGAGACAGTGAGAAAGAGAGAATCAATTTCATTCAGTTTTTTTCATGTGGCTTTCATTGCTGTAACACGTCGATGTGTATGTGGTACTGGGGTTCGAACCTTGGTCCTTGTGCATACCAGGCAAACGCCTTAACTGCTGAGCCACCACTCCAGTGCACAGCTAGAAATCTGATACTAACGATAAGTCCCAGAGATTGCAGTGTTTTAAAACAATTAGACAGGATTTATGCTTATTCATTTTTCTTCCTTTTTTTTTTCTTTTTTCAGTACTGGGGATTGAACCCAAGGGCAATACCACTGAGCTACATCCGCAGCCCTTTTTATTTTTTATATATATTTTTTATTTTGAAACAGGTTGTTTTGAATTTGCAAGCTCCCTGCCTCAGCCTCCCAAGTCCTTGAGATTGGGATTACAGGCCTATGCCCACCAGGTTTGGTTCATGATTATTCTTGTAAACTCACCAGAATTACTTATATTTAAATTGTAGTACATGAATTTTTTTTCTTTTTCTTTTTTCCTTCTGTTATACTTGCTAAATTTGCAACTTTTTCATATTTAATTGTATATTTTTTCTAAGGCTAGTTATTCCAATCAGGTTCTGATGCAATGGCACACCCAGAGACATAGTGGGGCCAGGCATCCACATGATGTATATCAACCAATGACTTGCTTTGCAGTATAATTCTTACTTACTTGTCCAAAAGATGAAGGAGGAGGGCTGCAAATACCAGGGGTGTAGTAGAGCAAGTGTTTGTTGACAATTCCAGATAGTCCTGCAGATGAAGCACAGAGAGCAGATGCATGCCTTAGGTTTTGCTATGTGGATACAGGATTAGTATCCACAAACTTGGTATGCTCAAACTTAAAGCCATCTTCCTTGTTCCTAACACACAAATATGAGTTGTTCTCAATAGAACAAATCATGAAGTCTGTACTTAAATGTGTTCTTAGAGGTCTCTGCAGGAAGGAAACAAAAAAGAGCTGTTTTTCCCTGCTCAGTGCAGATGTCAGTCAGCACCCAAGCATTCAAGGAATGTGATGGAAATTGCATATACAGAAAAGTATGCTGTTAGTGTATTAGCCAGGCTGACCTATTCTTTTAGACTATTCAGAGAAATAACTGTCATTTGCAGTGATTTTAGTCAACTGCTCTCTCTATCATTTTGTATAATTAGGGACAGCCATTTTCTCAAAGGTGGCAAAACATGCAGAAATCCAGGCTTTTTTTTTTTTTTTTTTTTTTGTTCCCATACAACAGCTCCGTTTCTGTAGCCTTCAGAATGTTAATGGATGGTTTTTGGTCAGACCAGGTTACTAAGGAAGCAGCAGAATCCACGTGGAACATGAGGGTAACCAGGCAGAGAGAGACAGGGAAGGCTGACAAATGCAATCAGCTTTGTGATCCAAAGAAAAATGAGTGACAGAGCTGTTTTCTGAATGTCCTATCTGTCTATCACCTAGTGCCAAAATGCCCCCTTGGATATCTGGCCTCTTATTTTTATCTCTGGAGATCAGAGCCCCTAAAGGTTTGAAGTTATGTATTTTAACATGTAAGAGGAGAAAGTGATAAAAATAAAATGTTCCTGTCTCACTGGGTGAAGGGAATTTAAATATGTAATGGCTTTCAGCAGTCCCTTTGTTCTAGCACTACCCTCTTATCTACTGCCTTTAGAAATGACTTCATTTGGCCAAACCCTTCCCCTCCTGCCTCCACCACAGGCTTTTTCAAAGCATAAACCACATGGCTCTGCTTCATTAGCGTCTTTGTGTACCAGCATCACTGATGATATCAGTCATAGCTCTGGGAGTGTAGCTTGTTCATACATTAACCATCATTAGGAACAAATAGCAAACAGCTTCTCTCAGGAGCAAAACCCATTCCCTGAGCTGGCACTTAACACCGAAGAAATGGGGCTCCTTCCAGGTACTGTTGATGGGCTGATACAGATGCTCTAGCACAGCACTGCATGTTTACATAACCTATACTAGCATGGAAAGAGTGGTGTTTTGTTTTGTTTTTTCCTTAAATAAGATTCACAAACAGTATCCTTGTCACTGCCAGTATCTAGAAAGTCCCAGGGTCTTCATTTTTGTGTTTTTAACTGTTTCAGGTTGTCATTGAGTCATGCATGATTCTTATCCATGGCATCCTGAGACTACATAAAATCTTGGCTCTCAACATTTCAATTTATAAAGCCAAATTTAAAAAGAAATTATACATTAAAAAGCAATTCTCTTGTTGTAGATTTACTGTCCAATAAATGATGGATTTTGACAATAAAAATCAAACAATTGTGTTGCCGACACTGGAGGGATATAATTAGGAACAATTCCAATAAGAGTTTCACAAGTTAATTTCCTATGGTTTTCTTTATCTGAGTGCTAGAAAGACCTACTTATGAGGATTGTAGTCTGTGGACATATTATAACTGGGTTAAATCCTTCAGCTGGTTCATTTTCCCTCTAGGTCACGATGCTAAGCAATCCATCGATTACAGAATTGTCAATCCTTTTCTTCCACCTTCTCCTATTTGTTTTATGTTTGATTGATTTCTTAGGCTAAGGCTATTAATAAAACAGACATGACTCTAAAACAATAGATTCCATGAAACACACACAGAAATGGCCAAAAATCTGACTTCCTATCTTTCCATTTATAAATGGTGGCAGACACTTTACTTTGATCTGAACTGTCCTATTATTGAGTGACCAAAACAATGAGCCATACTTTGTTTTCCTAGTCTTGTGCTCAGGTAAAATGTGTCATGGGCAGCAGTGACAGAAGCAAACTTTCATTCTGCCAACAGATCATATCTGTTTGAACTCTTCCTTAGGTTGGTCCTAGCAGAAAATCAAGGTCCTGTGGCTGACAGCCTGCAGGCCAATGTGAGAGAGGGTCCTTGGGGATCAGCTTCCAAACCTCGGGGAAAAGCCCAGCACTGTACACAACTTTCCCAATCTTCTACTTGCTGGAGCAGCTCTCCTCCCTAAGGAGGACCTGGTGGTTAGGGACAAGAGATGTTTGCATGCCTAGTCACAATGTGACAGGCTTAACAGTCTGCCATAAATGGGCATATTTGTCCTTAAAAAGGCTGATTTTCTGAGGTTGTCTGGCTCATCCTTGATATGATATCTACAGCTCAGCTAAGCTACCAGTGGGCAGATCCACCAAAACGAAGGGTTAGCAAACTCTGTCAAGGTAGGACAGTAAATACTTTTAACTTTGTGAGATATAAAGTTTTAGTTACAACTGCTCAATTTTGCCATTACGTTGCCAAAGGGACTATTAATAATATGTAAAAGAATGTGTGTGACTGTTTCAGGAATGATTTTATTTACCAAAACAGGCAGTGGGCCGGATTTGGTCCAGGGGACATAGTTGGCCATTCACTGATCTAGAGAAGTTGTCTACACTCTTTTTGATTGTGCATGCTATCAGTTTAAATAAAACAAAGCACATATACACAAACTGAAAACAGTTTTACATAATACCCCAATGCGTTTATTAATGTATAAATTACATACAAAGACAAATGGGCTAACACATTGTTTTCATTATAAAATATAAACAAAAATAAAATATTTAAAAATGAGAACAGTTGAATAATGCTTTCACATGTAAATTTAATTATGATGATTTACACTATCATTACCTAAAAAATCCAATATAATACCGTGGGTTAGGTGCACATTAATGGCAATAGATTTAAATCCCTAATTCAAATAGTCTTCTTAGTAATTAAAAAGATTGGCTACTTTTTATTATCCCTAAATAGATCCTTGCTTTTATTTTATAACTTTGCTGGCAAAACAATTCAAATTATTTTTTGTTGTAACAGATTTAATATTATATGCTATATATGAGACACTGTCCTAAGAATTTCAAAAGTATTAACTCATTTAATTCTTATAATCTCCCTGTGGGGTAGGTCCCTACATAATCCCCTTTTTCACATTTGGAAATTGCAGCACAGAGTGCTTAGATTCCTTTGCCAGCCACAGCTGTTAGGTGGCTGGCTCCAGAATCCTTTCTGCACTAAGCTGCATTGACCAGCCCAGGGAGAAACACTAGCTCTTCCACTTTTTTGCCCTTCTGTTTTACTTTCCACTATGAAAATTAAGTCATTACTTTCTTTTCAGAAATATCACTTGTCTATTTAGGGTATGGTGACTTAAGGTAAAACTAGATAATATAATTTCAATATTCATTTAACAAGGTACACACACGCACTGCACTCCACTGGGATGTGATGACTAGGACTGAATGAATGAGGGCTCCAATGTCAAACTCCCAGCCCGTGGAATTCCAGAGAAGGGATCATCTGACAGAGACTGAGAGAGCCAGTGTCAGTTTGTAAATGAAAAATTATTAACCTTAATTTCTGTTCTTTTAATTTTTGAGATCTATAAACCCAGACATATACTTTCAGTCCCCTGATAGATCGTCTTGCATACCTCCTGGGATGTGCCATGCAGTCATCTAGAGGAATGACTTTAAGCTCCAATTATATTATACTGTGTCCCCAATAAACTATTGATCTTATCTATAGTAATGAACCGACTAAAAACTAATCTGTGCTATGATTAACATTATGTAAAAACAAGCTTAACTGGAAAGTTTGTCAGATGCTATTGTGCTAAACTTCAGCTGCTATTAATTACATTGTTAAACTAAAACCCCACTCCTCTTTTCTGGACTTAAGAGAGCAAATAATCTTCAAAGCTGCTGACTTGAACACTAGGTGGCTGTTTGTTGTGAAATGTCTTTCCCAGCAGAACTCCTCCTACTTTTAACTTCTGCTTGTGAACTGGTGCTTAACACTAACACAGTGATTCTCATACCATATGCACATCAGTACCACCTGAAAGGTCTGTTACATCACAAGTTTAACATGAGTGGCCCCATGTTTCTCCCTGGGTAAGTCTGGGGATGCCTCAGGAACTTCCATTTCTCACATATTCCCAGATGCTGCTGCTGCCCCTAGTCCAGGGCCATACTTTGAGAAACATGACTCTGAGTAATTGACCCTGCCCTTTACAAGAAGCAAACATTGGGTTTCTGTTGTCCAGATGGTTTATTGTTCCTTGTGACTTTGCTACTACCTGGAAATCTTGATCCACATCCAACCCCATATCCTCAGGTAGACCACTTAGAGCCATTCCTGCGGTCAGCCCATCTCCCATGCCAATTTCTATTCCATTCTTGCACAACCACCACCCATGGCCAAACCCACCCTCAGCAGTAATTCTTGGCCTGTTGTGAAACAGAGGTTGGCATGAGAAAAGTTCTACAAGGTATATTCTTTTTCTGTTCAATTTATAGTCACTCCCAGGTTTAACTATCATCTTATAATGATGATTCTTGAGCTACACAACTGTAGCTCTGACCTCTCTCGAACTCAAAAACTACGTATCTCAACCAGCCACTTGACAACTCTGTCTAATAGGGCCACAAGTACTTGAAACCCATTGTTATGGGTTCTATAGAGCTTTTGCAAAGTATCAATTAAAGTCCAAACCCCCAGTGTTTGTGAATATGACCTTATGTTGGAAGTAAGATTGTTGCAGATGCAATTTAGTTATGATGAGATGGTGTCCTTATGAGTGGAGAAGGACGCATGCATGGGGAAGATGGCCATATGACAACAGAGACAAAGTGATAGTGCCACAAGCCAAGGAGCAGCACAGATTGCCAGCAAACATTAGCAGGTAAAAGATGCTGGGAGCTCCCCTACAGGTTTCAGAGGGAGCATGACCCTCCCAAAACCTTGACTTCAGACTTCTAGCCTTCAGAACTATGAGACAATGAATTTCTATTGTTTTAATCCGACCAGGTGGTATTGATTACAGATGCCTCAGGAAACTAAACAGTCATCATCTCCAACACAACCAAACAACCCCTTTCCTCATCAATAACCTTAATTTGCATCTCCAAAGTTTCTTTTTCAGATAATAGTATCGCAGTTTACAGTCTTCTCAATCACACAAGCTGGAAATCTGATTCATTTCATATTCCTCTTTACCTTTCACTCCTATCAGTCACCAAGTTTTGTCCTTTCTTTTTCCTATTCAACTTTCTGTTTAACATCTTTGGCAATTTCAACAACTTCCAAAGCATTTCTTCTTTTTTCCTTTGCCTTCCTGTATTTTTAATTAATTCTTAATATCTGCTACAATAATTTGTCACTATATTAAAGTACTTGTAATAATGGTAGCTACCACTTTTTTTGCTAAAGAACATTTATTTTTTACTTCATATTACATTGAAAGATATAAAGATGGTAGCCATAATATTCATGTCATTACACAACTTGAAGTAGCTACTATTTTCTGAGAACTCTGTGCGTTTCACATTTATTTGATCTTCACAACAATTTTAGGTGGTAGTTACTATTTTTATCTTCATTTTATGGATGAAAAAACTGGTGCCCAAGTTCACTAACTACCAAATGCCAGATTGGAGATTTGCCACTTTACCCACTCCGCGGTAGCACATGACACTGCCTCTGTGTAATACAAAGTAGTATCATGACACTCGGGTCCACTCAGAGCTACATTTCCAGCCTCGTTACCCAACATGATCCTCTACAACCCTCTGCTTCAGGCACAAGAGACTCCTTGTACTTCCCTGAACATGTGGATTCACTTTACTGCCCTTACGGCTTGGTCTTGCAGTTCTCTCAATCTAGAAGGCCAACAATTTTTCACTGGCTGAAAACCTTCAGATACCTCAATGCCAAGCTTATCCGTGACTAACACCCCAAGTGAGAATTACGTGTCCCTTTCTCTGGACTGCTTATTGAGACCTCAGGCCATTCACTTTACTTTAAAACATCCATTTGCATGCTGATTTCTACCATTGTCTTGCTGGCTTCTTAATTCAGGGGCTATATAATTTAATTTTTGTCATTTATTTTCCTCTTATTTTTCATAACAGTGCCTGGATAACTATTTGTTGATTTGAATTGCAAACAAGAGCAATAGTAATTATGACAAGAATGTTAGCAAGCCTTTTCTGTTTATTCATATTCAACAATTTCAGTTATATTTGAAAAATAAAGCTTTTTTAAAATTTAAAAACATTGGGTTTGATGTAATAGGAGACGCTTCCTTTGAAATACCTATATAGTTCTAGTCAATTTGATGTTTTTATGTGATAGAGACTCATTTATCGTGCAGCAATGTAAAAATCTGCTCATTATCTTTCAGAAATAAAATGCTCACAAATCAGGGGAACACACATTTTGTTCCTTATTCTCCAGAAAATATTCTTTTTGTCCCTGAATTTTAGAGTCTTCTCCGTTTAAGGTTATGTGCCGGATGGCTCGGACCTTACCTGGTGTCTGTTATGCTCCATGAAGGAGACCACACAAGTGAGGACAGCATGTGTGTGCACCTCACTACCCTATGGTTCTGACAGCTGAAACCTGGCTTCCATTTATTTTGGAAACGCTGAGAACTGACATAAGAACCAATTCCATACTTCTGGGCAAATAGAAAGAACCCAAAGAAGAAAACAGAAAAGAAACTAAAATCAAATAATCTCCACGAGAAATCAAGCCAGAGTGGACATTCTGGTAAAGTAACAGAATAACTTTCTGCTTAAGTGAGAAACTATTTAGAAGTCAGTCATGTGCAAATGATTTAAAAGAAGGGTTATAAATGTGAGAACCTTAACAAAAACAGACTGAAGAAACTTATTAAGAAGTCATTAAAAGGAAATAGTTCACAAAGCAGAAATGTGATGAAAAATAAAATCACTCTTCCCCTTGTTTTTATTTTACCCCATTGCTTGGGGTAAAATAAATATAATAAATAAATATCCTTGTTTCTGCCCATAATTTGAAATATCTGGAACACTAAATTTATTGACAGGAAGTGTATTTACCATCTAATCAGAGAAATCCCAAAGGGAAAAGAATGCTGTATACATCAGAGGCACCCTAGAGACTCAAGTGTTCATAACTGCATGAATAGGAGCGAAAGTGCCATGTTCCTATTAAAGAGCAACACAGTTGGTTAAAGAATGAACAAAAAGCAGCATTTCTTCATTAGTGTCATTGCAGGAAGCTGATACTGTGAAAGCTGGAGGCCATCAAAAGGGATATTACAGCAATAAAACAGAATGAAAAAATGAAATGCCCCGTTCTCTTGTCAATCTCCTATCCTTGTCTCTTTCTTTTTAATGTACTAGGCACTACCCTGGTAAACTAATGCATATTTGCATTGTCGTTTTGTGCTTGGTAATTGTGCTATGGGCACTTATTCATTTGACATAATTTGCTTTAAATGAAGGAAACTGGCAGGTTGGAAGACAAAACCCAATGTTGCCAAATCACCAATTAAGGAAACTGCCAGAGGGAAAACTGGACCTGGGACTGATATCTGTAAAAATGATATAATGATGCTGCACTTCAAAAGACATTTTGAAGAGACACTTAATGAAGAAGATAAGAGAGGTAGATTACAGGGTGGCTAATATAGATGACTGCCAAATTTAGACCATGAAGGTAGACACGGTGGGGTAGTCATTTTTGCAGTTTTGGACATCTAAAGAATAAATGTATCCAATTGTGCTGTAGTTGACAGAAAGGCAGATTCTCTCTCCATAAATGGAGAAACTTGGCCTTGTATTCAATTCTGTACAAATCTCCTTATTGTGAAAGTAGACATAATGGATTAAAGAGGAATAAGTCATAGTCCTGACCCAACCTCACGGATCTTGTAATCTAGCAAAGGATCAGGCAGGCTCAAAAGCTAATTATGTGTAGCTGAAAGGATGAAGCAGAAAACTTCACTTGTTCCATTGCATGGCTGGTCATCTGTCAGTATCACAATGCCCTCTCTTTCTCTAGTTTCTGTGAACTCTTTCTTCCCTACAGGATCCTTGCTTTAGTTCAGTTTTTCCAATCCCTCTGCCCCACCCAGTAACCAACTCTATTTGGAGGGGCAGCATCAAATGCTGTGTATCTTGGAATTGCCCAAGTTCCTTCCCATTCAGAACTTAATAAACCCTTTCTTCCCCACTTGCTAATATTGATTACGAATTATCCTATTAACCAAGTCCTATGTCTTTATTTTGTTTTACCAAAAATTCTCTTCCTTAGAAAATGTAAAAGAGTAAAAGATGAAGGAAGCTCTATCTTGTCACAGATAATATGCACCAAAAATAATAATATGAATAATCACATGTAATTACGGAGCACTTTGAGGTGCAGCATGAAAGACTTCAGGGAAGAGGTAAGGTTTTATCGAAGGTATGTTAGTGCACAGCATTGTGCTACATTCCACCAAGTTACAAAACATAAAATCTAACTCATGCCCTGAAGAAATTTTGAATCTAGCCAAGGAGAAAAGATAAACAGACATTAAATTTTAAAATGTAAGACCACCTATAGTTTCATGTGTAATGCAAATGCATTGACATTTGCATTTTACCATTTCTGTGCTAAATAAGACAAAGACAAAGTAACTTAGTTGCTTGTTCTTGGAAAGATTTGTTTCTGGAAGTGTAAGGAAAGAAGTAAATAGAGAGGAGAGCATTGGCTCAATAGTAACGCAGGCTTATTCGGGAGAAACCTGAGGAGGAGGGCCCAGTGGAGTCTAGGATCAACTTGCTGCTTATAAGCCTGGGGTAGATATAGAGGGAATGGGGGCGTGGTGTCAAGGTGAGAGTTTTCTGGTTAAAATGGGAAATTTTGGTAGGGTGAGATTTTTCCAATAAGGGCTTAAGTCAATAGATTCTGATAAGGGCCCAAGTCAGTAGTTTTTGAAACAGTGAGTAAAGGGTTTGCTGTCTGGCTCACATGAGTGGTTTCTAGTAATTTTCCATATCCATCACTCTAGACTCTAAAGGGATATAATGAGTTGGGTTGATGACATCAAGCTCTTATCCAGTTAGTGGATAAACAGATGTAAGTATGAATTCTGCCTGGGAAGAAGATTCCCTGGTTATAATTGAAGCAGCCAGAGAGGTTATAAGAGATCACTTGCTTTAGCTAGAGACAGGGTCTTATAGGGAAATTTTAATGGGAATGCAGTAGGTGGTCACAGAGGGCTTGGGGATATCCCACACTATGGTTGACGACTCAGGGAGGAGAGCTGACAGGGATGTAGGAGATGAAGGAAAGGCATCTGGTTGGCATAAGAAGATATAGGATGTGAGGAGCTAAGGTGGGTGTTAAAATGAATGGAAGCATTGATTTTGGTTAGGGTGTTCTTGCCAAGAAGAGGAGTTGTCATCTATGCATGAATGGGGCCTTCCATTCAGGAAGTCAAAACTGAAAAGATTTTAATCTAAGGTTTTAATATAGGGTAGTGGGATCCCATTCTCCAAGGTCCCCATTTCTATCTGCCTACAGATAATTTATCTCCTGCCTCAATTCCCCCCTGAAAAGGTCCCTGACTGATGACCACACAGGCTTCATGTTGATGGTAGGCTTTGGCTGTGACAGTCAAGGAAACTCTCCAGAGGATCTATCTAGGGGTCCTTGATAGAGGTTGGGAAGCAGCTGCATGGAGGGTCATGTCATATTTCCATGACCATCTAGCACTTAATGGACTCTAGGCAACTTGTGCATCAGGGCAATCCAGAGGTCCATGGTGGTGATTGGCAGGTGACGAGACCTGGGAAAGGGATCATGCTAGAACAATAAGCAATGCAACAAAACATTATTTTCTGCAAGCAATTAGTACAAAACAATCAGTATTATCAGCCAGCCTTTGAAGACCATGAAGATGGTAACTTGTTAGAGGTTATGGTATTGTCTGACATGTCATTTACTTGTGAGTGGAAGCCATTAAAGGCTTCAGAAACATTAGTAGTGTTAAATTTTTATTAACGCACAAGTGTCCCCTTGAGGTGGGGAATGCCATCTGATTTCTGTAGTGTAGCTTTTATTGGCATTACCTCTGTGTTAGCAGGAGGATCCCTCCAGCAGTGTCACTTAGGAGTGTCTTGATAAAGTCGGGGCTTTTATGTGTCACATTACATCTTTCAGATTGATCTGATGGATAAAATTAGAACTAAATAAGCGATTGAGTTTATCTACACAAGAGCTTAGAGAAATTTGTGGCTAACAAACGTGTGACTCTGGTAGTGTCTTCTGTAACGCTTTACATTAAAAAATCATTCTGTCTTTCCTTTTAAAATGCCTATGTATGGGGCTGGAGCAGTGGTCAAGGTGCTTGCCTGGCATGCACGAGTACTTGAGTTCAAACCCCAGCACCAGGTAACATACACAACGAAGTCTCGGAGCAACGAAGGCCACATGAAAAACTAAATAAAAATTGTTTAAAAAATAAATAAAATAAACTAAAATAAAATGCCTATATATGATTGTGCTTTAGTTATAACTTTCCTGCCAGGTATTCAAGACAAAGTTGGTCAAAATTGATCTTTTTGCCTATCAATTCCTAGGTCAGCTGAGATTCCTCAGGAGTCCACTCTTGGGGATGTGTGAGAGCTCTTCTTGGCTCCTTTAGCCTTCCTTTATTAGTGATGCCATCTGCCAGGATGAGTCAGGGTCTTGCTGACCACATGTGCCTTCCCTTGGAAGCATCAGGGACATTTCCCTTTCCAATGACTGTCCTCTTTGCAGACTGTGCACTAGTTGGCTTAGAGAAGTGCCATTGTCCCCTGAGTTTTGGCTGACCAAACAGGGCAAGGGCTAAAATACTGACCTTTTTTCTTTAACCCTTTAAATTCCTTAACTTTAGTATCCTGGTTTTGGTATTAAACATCCAGCAGGCCAGTTTCACCAGTCTTAAAGTGGGAGTACTATGTTATACTTTAATGTTCACAGCTTTATATTTATCCCTTTTGTTTAATTAGGATCAATAACAGTACTTGAAGTTTGTATTTTATCGTATCTGTCCTGTAAGTGATGGAGTGTCTTAATTCAGGGTTTTTTTTTTTTTTTTGTTAGAAAATGCAAAGCATTAACAGGCAACCATTGTAAAGTTTTAATGGAATTAATGAGAGCAAAAACCTATTGTTTGTAAAATAACTATGAACCGAAGGTGAGGCAGGGCTTTTGACAAATCTTAGGTAAAATGTTTTTCTGAAGCTAATCTTTGCCTCTTAAAAGTATCATTCTACAAAATTCTCATGTATTGTTTCCCAAGTCTATTTGAATATACATTATACGTTTAGGAAATAGTATTAATGATCAGAAAAAGA
>PVKS010021527.1:5544-35189 GCA_004027875.1 Aplodontia rufa | reverse complement strand
TGGGTGATGGGGTTTGAACCTGTGCACCTGTGCATGATGGGTTAGTGCTGTAACCACTGAGCCACAGCTCCAGCCCCAATGCCTGTGAAGAGGAAAACTGTCCATTGTTAACCCCATTGGCCTTCCTGGGTAGACTCTGGACCTGTTTGTGGAAGCCTGGATTGTGTTCTTGAGTAGAACTCACCAGTTCTGTTCAGGGACATCTTGGGTTGATTTCTATGAATGATGTGAAGCAGAAGTCCAAAGTTTTTGTTCTTTTTTTATATGAAAAATCAATTGTCCAATTTATAAAGAATGTATAACAATTTATGATATCTTTTTCTCTGGGAAGGTTTTAAACTACAAATTCAGTTCTTTAGGTCTCCTCTTTCTTCTTGGGTCGGTATGATTGTTAGGACTCGTCTGAGCACTTTTTCAAGTTCGCTGACCTCTCTGCCCCGAGCTGCGTCTCCCGTCTTCTAACACTCTCAGGACACACGTCAGGTGGCCTTACTCCCGCATCTCCCTGTGCCCTCATTTCCCACTCGTGATTTCTTTTTCTGTCACTACTGCATTATGAACAATTTTCTTACTGACAGTGTCCTCAGCCATATCAGTCAACTGCTGAAAATGTCCATCAGTGTTTAGATTTCAGTTATTGTAGTTTAGAAATCCCACTCAGTTCATTTCCAGACAGTATAGCCATATTATACGATGTCTCATCCTGCTATTTTATTTCATTTTTATTATTTTTTAGAGAGAAGAAAGAGAGTCAGTTTTATTTATTTTTTCGTCTGATTTTTGTTTTTCCGACACTTTGTTTTGTGTGTGATGCTGGGGTTTGAACCTGGGATCTCATGCATGCCAGGCTGGTGCTCAACTGAAGAGTGACCTCTCCAGCCCCCTTCTGTATATTTTAAATTCACTTTTAGTCCTTTAAACATGTTCAACGTGTTTATGTTGAATTTGGTGTCTGATAATTCTGGCATCCAAGACAGTTTTTGTTTTTTTTAAGAGAGAGGGACAGTGAGAGAGAAAGAAAGAGAGAGAGAAAGAATCAATTTTATTTAGTTTTTCATGTGGCCTTTGTTGTTCGGACACTTCGTTGTGTACATGGTGCTGGGGTTTGAACCTGTGTACTTGCGCATACCAAGCAAGCACCGTAACCACTGAGCCACCGCTTCAGCCCTCCAAGACAGTTTTTGAAGAGCAGCTCAGCCATCTGCTTCTGGGGTGTGTGCATGTGCATGTGTGTGTGCGTGTGTGTGTGCAGTTGTGCGTGTGTATGAGTGAGTTTGCATGTGTGTAAGTGTGTGGGTACATGTGTGTGCATGTGTACACGTGTGTATGCAAGTGTGTGTGCTGGTGTGTGTACAAGCAAGTGTGCATTACATGAGTGCGCACGTGCACATGCATGCATGTGTCTGCACGTGTGTGTGAACGTGTGTGTGAATGCGAGAGTGTGCGGGTGTGCAAGCGTGTGTGAGCATGTGTGCAAGTGTGCTTGTGTGTGCGTGTGCATGTGTTTGCTGTGGACTGCGAGCATGTGTGTGCATATGCAAGTGTGTGCACATGCATGTGTGTGTACATGTGTGCACATGTGTGTGGCTCTGGGGATGGAACCCGGGGCCTTGCAGGCTAGGCAGGCTCCACGGGATGTTGTGGGAATTCTGTCCCACTGCAGCTGGTGTTCCTTAGGAGTGCGTGCGAGGAGTCCTTGAGGCCTGGGCTGAAGGCGAGTTCTTGCAGAGGTCTGCTTCTGCTTCTGGTGGGTGTCGAGGGCACTTCCCATTGCAGACCACTAGAAATTAAATTCCTGAGTTTTCATCTTTTCTCTTTGGCCACTTGGGCTGTGTGAATTTGGCCTGCCAGCTTACGTGAGGACAGACTGCTGGTTGCAGATGCTGAGGGCAGATGTGTACTCTGCCTCCTCTGGGGACTGGAGACTGGGCATTTGTCTTTTCTGGACCTGGCCGTGGGCTCGTCCCTCTTCGCCTTTCCTGACAGTGTCCTTTGGAGTCAGTGCTAGTGCCCTCGGGCTGCTGTAACACGCTACCCCAGCTGGGAGGCCAGGGGAGTTCCAGGCCTTTGGCTTTGCTTCTGGGGTTGTCAGCTGTCCGCGCCTCTCCTGGTGGCTGCCACTGTCATCGCATTCCTCCGGGTCTGTGTCTCCTGTCCCCTTCCTAAGAACACCAGTTGTCCTGGATTACAGCCCATCCCAGTGACCTCATCTTTAGTGGATTCCATCTGTAAGCACCCTCTTTGCAAGTGAGGTCACCTTCTCAGGTGCTCAAGGGACACACGCCTTACGGAGAGACATCCTGAGCCAGCATCCCTCTGTGTGCTCTGGTGATACTTTTAGGTATCCCTGGGAATTCATTAGGCCTGAACATTCCCAGACCCCCAGACTTACTGAATGGGAACACCCGAGGGTGGGCCCAGGAATCCGGGTATCGCGGGCTCTCCCAACCTTCCTATGAGGCTGAAATTTGAGAAGTGTCGCCCGTCTCCATCTCCTGTGCTCCACCCCACCAGGCCTGGCCGTCTGACCTTTAGTGTGTCCGCTCAGCACACGTCATGGTTTACTTTTCTGGGGCTCTGCTTGGACTTGGGTTTGGCTTCTCAGGCATCCTTGCGTTGAATAGCATGCCAATGTGTTTAACTGTTTATCTTGGGTCCATTTTCAAATCTCAAAGCTTTGACTCTCAGGAGAGGTTGAAGAAGCACAGTGAGCACCATCTTCTAGGTGGTGCCTCCTGCTGACCACCTGGAAACGCCAGCGCAGGGCTCAAGGACCAGCTTGGTCCCCATGAGCGCAGGGCTCAAGGATGAGCCTGGTCCCATGCTTCTCAACCTCGTTGTTCTCAGAACACTTTGCAGCCCTAAAAGTATCAGTGACCACCAAAAGCTTTGGTTTATGTGGCTTACAGCTTTTCAGAATTTGCTATATTAAAACTTAACACAGAGGGGCTGGAGTGTGGCTCAGGGGTTACGGCACTTGCCTGGTGTGTGCAAGGACACGGGTCTAGTCCCCAGCACCATGTACACAATGAAGTGTCAGAGCAACAAAAGCCATGTGAAAAACTAAATAAAATTCATTCTCTCTCTCTGTCTTAAAACTTAGCCTGCAGACATTTCCAATTATGTTATTTTGAGGGGTTACCAGGGATTGAACCCAGGGGTGCTTAAGCACTGAGCCACATCCCCAGCCCTTTTTATTTTTTATTTTGAGACAGGGTCTTGCTAAGTTGTTTAGGGCCTTGCTAAGTTACTGAGGCTGGCTTTGAACTTGTGAGCCTCCTGCCTCAGCCTCCTGAGTCGCTGGTATACAGACATGTGCCACTGTGCCTGGGCCAAATATATATTTATTAGTTGAAAATAGCAATAACAAACTATTACATGTTAAAATAAATGGCACATTTTTATGAAAAAAATAGACTTTCCAGAACACAAAGCGGCCCGAGGAAGCTGGGGTGCATTTCTGCAGGTGACGTCAGGGTCACTTGCAGCGTGGGTGAAAGCCTGCTTAGTGGGGGTCAGCGTGTTGTGCTTTGGACAGGTCTTGCGCCCGTGAGTGATTCTGTGACGGAGGCTGTTGGTTCCGAGTTTAGCACGGATCTTCTAACGTTGGCGTTTGTGTTACACAGCATCAAATCAAAAGCTCCTGTGGATCACCTTGGCCTCATCCAAAGCACCCTGAGTGTTGGCACACGGCCACATTCACAGTGGTGAATATGGATCTTCTTAAATTCAATTTTTGCTTGAAATGATTCACAACGATGCTGTTTCTTTTCCTGAATGCTAGTTCTTATTCGTTTTCTAGACGATGTCTGCAGGATCCCCAGGGCCGACAGCCAGGGTGTGCAGGGGTTCATTGAAAGCAGGGTGACTTGGCCCAGGTCAGTGACACAGGCTTTCCCTGGGGACAGTCACACGCTGTGTGGCAGGCTGCTTTGCTGCATCTCCCATTTCCTCACAGATGTCAGAGACACAGTTCGCGAGGGCCAGGAGGTCTTAGCGGTGGCTGTCACTGCCCCGCGATGGTGCAGGAATCTCTTCCCCTGAATCATGGTGAAGAGCGGAGGCCTGGTGGGGCCACCTTGCTGGCTCGCGGAGGCACTGGGGTGTCTCATCCTCACTCATCAGAGCAGGTGCCACACAGACAAGAGGACGAGGTCCCTGTGCACTAGGGATTGTCATGACCCCCCACGGTCATAATTCAAGAGCCACTCACTGCCCGGTGCAGTCAGACGCCACTTGTGCGTCTCAGGAAGTCAACTCTGACTGCACAGCTTCATGTAGCCTGCGTCTGTGCAGTCCTTTGTTGGGGTTTTCCACCTTGCTCCTATTTGGATCCAGTTAAAATTCACACACCACATTTGCCTGTTGTGTCTGACTGACCAGGACAGCCCCTGCTTTCATGAAGAGTCCAGGATGGCCGGGATCGGAGTGTTCTGGATCGACAGATGTCCTCAGTGTGAGCAGAACCGCTCAGCCGCCCCTGAGGGAGGACGGGCTGCCTCGCTCTTGGTAGAAGAGTCACACCTTCTTTAGACCCAGGATTTTAGTTGTTTTCAGTGGATGGGTGAGCCAGGGCATCTCGGCTGATGCTGTTGGAGATCAGTGTCTCCTTTTGATTCCTCATTCTTTTTTTGAGATTTTTCATACATGTCAGAATTCTTCTGTTTTTCACATGGCCCTCGTTGCTCCGTCACTTCGTTGTGCACGTGGTGCTGGGGTTGGAACCAGCGTCCTCATGCATGCCAGGCAAGCGCTGCAATGGCTGAGCCCCTGCTCCAGCCCCAGAATTCTTTTGTTTTATTAAAAAAAAAACAAAAACAAGGAGAACATCTGCTGACTGTGTAACTTGAATAACTGGGCTGGCTCGGGCTTCAGGAGGGGCTTGGTTCAGCACCTCGGGATTGGGGCTGGAGCAGCGGGTTGTCTGGCACAGCCCTTGGTGCCTGCTTCACGTGGGGCTTGATGCCCTTGTGAGGTGAGATGATTGACAGCAGCTTCTCCGGGCTTTGAATTCCTCAGTTGTGTCCAGGAACCTGTCCTAGGGAGAGAGCTATGGAAGATGGAAGCCCCTGGCAGGTTCTTTCTGAGTGCCCACTCGCCTAAGCCGTCGAGGACCCTCCCTGGATCTGCGATATGGCCAGCTTCTCCCAGCATGGGGTCTGCAGGGGACTGGGGCCAGGCCCTGGAGAGCCAACTGGACGATGGGCCACCACATGCTGCAGTCACCCACCCCAGAAGTTTGTGGTGTCTGTTGGAAGGTGGACCAGCCCGTGGAGCAGCTGCTATGTGGCGGACGTGTGTTGTGCTGATCCTGGCTCTTCCAGCAGTTGCCCCAGCTGTCCTGGCTCCTCTGAGCTGCTGCCCCCACCGAGGGGAGATGGGGGAACCGCAGCCACGTGGTTTCTAACACAGGGCCTGCGATCTCAGCTGCACAGCAGCCCTATGAGAGGGGCCTGGCTGATGAAGCTGATACCCCCAGGTTACCCAGCCACCTAGCAAGTCGGAGGTGGCCCTGGATGCAGAAGAGCAGGACTGGGTGGGGCTGGGACTGCAGCGTTGGGTCCTAGCTGGGATGTGGAGGCAGAGGACTGTGCTTCCCAGGGCCTCACAAGGCAGGGCTTGGCTGTACCACCTGGCCAGTGAGGTCCCAACTGCTCAGCACCCCACCATCTACACCTCCAGAGGGCCAACTGCTCTGAGTGGCGTAGACCCTGCCAGACTCGCCCCAGAGACCCGGGACACTGCAGCCTTTGTGGGTTATCATGAGGAGCTGTTGAGGACAGGACAACATGGAGGGCACACAGCCCAGGGAAGAGCAGCAGCTGGGAACTGCGGGACTGGCTTCCACCCACACAGGACCAGGAGAATGAACAGCAGGAGCTGCTGGGGATTCCCGTGCCCATCCACCTTTGCTACAGGGTAGCACTGCCATAGGCATCCTGTCCTGGCCGCCTGCTCAGCCCTCAACCCAGGAGAGGCTGGGAGCCACAGTCAGGGACCAGCACCACCCCACAAGGCCCTCCTGGGCCTGAGCAGCTCAGCACTTCCCTGGAGGCACCTCTCCAGTTTGTTTCCCTGCATGTGCCAAGGCAGCAGAGCCCATGCCCTGGCCTGGCAGCAGGGAGAGGTCAGCTGTGGTTCCACAGGCCCAGTGCCAGGCAAGGAGCTGCGGTAGGGCGAGGTCAGCTGTGGTTCCGCAGGCCCAGCACCAGGCAAGGAGCTGAGGGCCCCGTGAAGTTGCTGCAGTGGGAGCTCTGAGCCTGCAGAAGAATTTGGAGGTTTTCTGGGTAGGTAGGTGGTGCCCCCTGTGGCTGTGGGAGCTCTGAGCCCACAGAAGAATTTGGAGGTTTTCTGGGTAGGTAGGTGGTGTCCCCTGTGGCTGTGGGAGCTCTGAGCCCGCAGAAGAATTTGGAGGTTCTCTGGGTAGGTAGGTGGTGCCCCCTGTGGCTGTGGGAGCTCTGAGCCCACAGAAGAATTTGGAGGTTTTTTGGTAGATAGGAGGTGCCCCCTGTGGCCGAGTCATTTCTGCTTTAGCACACCACACCTCTTGACAGTTTGCAAACTGCTCCCTTGCATATTGCAGGATCCAGGGTCCCGAGAGTGGTGGCTGTGGGGCTGATGCCTGTTGAGCTTGCAGTGTTTGGGATTTGAATCAGTGACCAGCATTAAGCTGGGGAGATGTGGCGACCAAATCCAGATCTCTGGCTTCTGAATATGCAGGTCTGGTGCTACAGGGTGGTACCCGCAGGGTACCCTCAGCAGAGCTGCCGGGAGGCTCCCTGGGGCCTTGCCTCCCAATCTGCTGGTGCCTGCCAGACCCAGGTTGTGTAGACTGGTTCCCACATCTCACCTTCTTCCTGGCTCGGAGCAGCCTTGGGGGCAAGGTGTCTCTACCCCTGTTCTGCTATTGAGGTGACCATGGCTTAAACTGGTTTCAGCATGTTACACAGGAAAATAGTCCTGCCTCTGCCCCAGAACAGCTCTAGCCGTGGGCAAGAGCCTTGGCCTGACTGAGTCCCAGTCCTCCCACTCATGACATGAAGGGTTGGGTGCTAGTTATCACATTGCGTAGCAGGGCTGAAGAAGAGAGCGGAAGAAGGAGCGGGATGGCAAGACAGCAGAGCAGAGGCGAAGAGCGCTCAGAAGGACCTCTGATATTCTGCTTGTAATCCATTTGTGTGGCCATGATATTAACACTGCCTCCCAGAACTTTCAATAAAGCTGGCTTTTTGCACTAAGGCATTATAAATTTAAAAAAAAGGCAGGGGAATATCACTGGGGCTCACACCTGTGCTGACATCTGTCACTCTGGTCACTGGCAGTGTGCTGGGAGGTGTCAGCTGGTCACAAGATCCATGCCTCATTCCCCTGACCTGAAGGCACACTTAGATCTGTTGGCCATAATAAAAGCAGGGTGTGCTGTCCTCGACCCGGGTCTGTGCGTGACATCAGCAGTCGCTAGGCAGTTTGCGTTCCTTGCAGTGGCCCTGCGGAGTAGGTGGTACCATTTGCATTCTACAGTGAGCAGTCTGGGTTTGGAAAGGGTAAGGAATGTGCCCAGCTCTTTAATACAGAGCAGAAGCCCGGAGGGAACCTGTCCAATTTTGCCGTTTTGTGTTCTCTGAGTGTTGCTCCTGTGCCCTGCAAGCAGGGGGAGTCCTGGAAACACGGGAGGACCGTGGGCCATGCTGGCTGGTCCTGCTGCCTGGAGGAGAAACGTGGGGTTCCGTTCTCTAGTGAGGGAGGCATGTGCCGGGCAGAGTGAGGTTAGACGCAGGGCTGAGAGTTCCCGTGGTGTCATTTGGGAGTTGGGTGGGAGAGGCTGACTTTGAGGTCAAAGTAGAGGCCAGCCAGCGAAGGCTTCATCAGGAGGAGAGAGGGGGAAACTTGAGGCAGCCAGGGTTGAGCCAGGGTCTTGGCAGACGGAAGGGAGGGAGGCTGAGTTGGCAGGACTGGAGCCACAGATGTGTACATGGGAAGGAATGTTGGGTGTGTGGAGTCCCGCGGCACCCCATGCAGGGCTGTCTCCTCGGGTGATGTCCGCGGAGTACACGGGAGTGGAAGGACCAGGCCACGAAGGGGCGAGAGGCGCCAGCAGTCCCCAGCTCAGGCCCTTGGCCTCAGAATGCGCTTTATGTGGAAATAAGCTCTTCCCAAGTGTGTGTCAAGGTAGGGTGAGTTCACCTGGACTGGGATTGTCCCCGAGCCAGTGACTGGGGTCCTCGGAAGATGGAATTTGGGCAGTCTGAGATGTGCAGGGCAGTGAGACACCTGAGGCAGAGGCCAGCCCAGGCAGGGAGGCCCCCAGCCTCAGAGCCACCTGTCTAGCCCCACCGCGTCCCTTATCCTGAAACACCCACGGGCCTCCCTGCTGCGAGAGGAGAGGAGGGCCACTCGGCTCCGCATTGCTGGCCCTGACAGAGCCCTTTGCTCCCGGGGCTCGCAGTCTTCACAGCGGATCTAGAATTTCACCTTGGTGTCCAGCACCTTCGTGATGGGATCCTAGAGGAGCGTGTTTTTCACAGTTCGCGTGAAAGCCCCTTGACCTGGGCCCTTGCCACCTCTCCCTGAATGCTGTTCCCCCCATTCCCTGCCCAGATCTGTGCATCTACCTGCCCTTCCTCCCCGGGACCCTTCTACGCTGACGTGGCTTCTCTGTTCTGCAACCCCACAGTGCACGCTGCCAGCACCAGGTATTGAGTAGCATTCTACACTCTTTTCTGAAGACGGTCTGTGTGCTTGTCTTTCTTAACTCGTTGATTCATTTTTTAGCTTCACTAGTGTTTACGTCATCCTCTTGGGCTCCTGGCTCGGTTCCTTGAGGGCAGACGGCCTCTTATTTGATTCCTTTCCTTATCTGTACTGTGCACATTGTATCACTTAACAGATAAAGATAGAAGGGTTTCTTTGAACTGGTGATTGAACCCAGGGGCACTTAACCACTGAAGCACATCCCCAGCCCTTTTTATATTTTATTTTGAGACAGGGTCACACTCAGTTGCTTAGGGTCTTGCTAAGTTGCTGAGGCTGGCTTTGAACTTGCCATCCTCCTGCCTCAGCCTCCCAAGTTGCTGGGATTTCAGGCATGCACCACTGCGCCCAGCTTGAGAGAGAAGCTTTTAAGCAATGATGGAAGATACTTTTCTTGGTCTGGGAAAGATTAGAAAGAAGAAAGTTTAGCTGGGTGCACTGGTGCACCCTTGTATCTCTGTTATCCAGGAAGCTGAGGCAGGAGGATCACAAGTTCAAGTCCAGCCTGAGCAACTTAGAGTCTGTCTAAATAAATAAGTAGGCCTGGTATAGCTCAGTACCCTGGCTTCCTGCGCTTTCCATCTGGGTGCCAAGTGTGGTCAGGCCTGGAGGCCCATGTGTGTGCTGTGGGCACACCCTCCCCTTGGCTATGACTGATTAGCAGGGAGTGGGGGGACACCTGACCTGGAAACCTGTGAGAGGCACCAGTACCAGCTGCTGTGGACCCACCAGAGGTGGAGCCTCCAGGACCTGAACGGAGTGGCAAGGTGGGATTAGCACCCTGGCAGAAGGACCCTGAGCCCTCGCCCCCTTCTTTCCCATGTGAAGACCCTGAGAAGGTAGCAAGCAGCAGGCAGAAGGGTCTGTGCTGGCCACGCCAACACCCTGGCCTCAGATGTCCAGGGTGGGGAAGTGAGCCCGTGCTGCTCAGGGCTGGTTCTGTCGTGGCCGCCTGAGCTGAGAGTCCTGCGGCTGCATTTGCCCACAGCCCAAGGGCTGCACAGCGCACACCTTCAGATGGCATTGAAGCCCTTGGTCACCCAAGGTAGCCAGCAGTCTCACACTCAAGTAGAGGGACACCAGCTACCAGTCCCTTCTGTAACATGGTTTTCAGCAGCTGTTACTTAAAATGATTCATAAACAAACCTGAAAATATTCCACGTTGGTGGAGGTTCGTGGTGCTAACCCTAACCCCAACCCTAACCCTAACCCCAACCCCAATCCCAACCCCAACCTTAACCCCAACCCAACCCTAACCCTCCTAATCCTAGCCCTAACCCCAACCCCAACCCCAACCCTAAACCCTAACCCTAATGCTAACCCCAACCCAACCCCAACCCTAACCCCCACCCCAACCCCAAGCTGCAGTGTTAGCTTCCGGTCCACCCTGGTACACTTTCTCTGGTGACCTGTGCCTGTGATCTTCCGACATGGTTCTTTTGAAACTAAATCTGCGGCTGAGGTTGCTGCCATCAGCAATATCCAGATGGAGGAAAAAGGTGTGAGTTCTTCATCCCTTCGTTCACAGTCTGCTGTGATTCGTTTATTTATTAGTGTGCAGTCTGACAACTCTGATTTTTCTTCCTTCCACGTTTCCAGTCCACCTAATACACTTTAACTCACACCCAGGCTCAGGTGGATTGAGAGAAGCCAGCAGCACCCAGCCCCTGGCCACAGCCTCAGCCAGCTTGCCGGGTCGCCCATGACGGTGCCATGGCGGGACGCCCTGAGCCATGGTGGAGGTGGAGGCCTTATGTTGTATCTTGAGACAGGACCTCACTAAGTTGCCCAGAGTGAAACCAGGGTTTGAACTTGAACTTGTGATCCTCCTGCCTCGGCCCCCTGGTCTCTGGGATTACCTGTGTGCTGTGGGGCACAGTTTACTCAGGTGTATGCTAAAGCCCCTGGGCGTGAATGGGCCATAAAGGAGCATAGGACGGGTCAGCTTCGAGTATCGGTTCTTAGGCACTTACGCTGTTTCTGAGTTCCGTGTGTGGGACTGTAGGTAATGGTACCATTTTCACTTTTGCTCCGGGTCTTGTCTTGTCCATCCAGTAGAGCTGTGGATAAACAAGGGGCTCTTTTGAAGACTTTTGGTGCGTGCTATCCAGTTGCTTTCCAAGCACAGCTGATTGAAAGTCCCTCGCCGGCCACGACAGGCCCGTCTTCTGTCTGAGACTCTGAGCAGGCAGCCAGTGGGGTCTGTTCCAGGCGTGTGCTTCCTATCTCTGCTATTGTGAGCTGTGGGAGAGAACTCTTTTTTTAAAGAGAGGACAGAGAGAGAGAGACAGAATCAATTTTATTTAGTTTTTCACGTGGTCCCCGTTGCTTGGACATTCCATTATGTATGTGGTGCTGGGTTTGAACTTGTGTACTCACACATGCCAGGTGAGCGCCATAACTACTGAGCCACCGCTCCAGTCCGACGATTTTTTTTTTTTTTAAGAGACAGGAACAGTGAAAGAGGGAAAGAGAAAATCAGTTTTATTTAGTTTTCCATGTGGATTTCTTTGCCCTGAGACTTCGTTGTGTGCGTGGTGCTGGGGTTCAAACCTGCATCCCTGCGGGTGCCAGGGAAGCACCATAGTTGCCGAGCCACTGATCCAGCCCATGATGAACTTAAAGGAGCCCTGCGGCTCCTAAGTGGCAAGTCCAGCACCCGTGTGGGTCTGTGTGCTGGTCCTACACACCCTCGTGCTGGGCGGAGTTTTGCAGGGGTCCACCTCTGTCCCACAGTCTGGGATGGCAGAAGGGACATCTGAGCCAAGGATGCTTTTGGCTGGGGAGGAGGAGATTGCTTCTGCGCTGTCTCCGGCAGCCAGGTGCATCTTGCAGCTAGCTTATGCTCTGGGTGCACATGCATCCTCAGTTGCTCTGGACTCACAGCAACCCTTCCAAAACCTGGGTGAGCACAGGAGTATGGCTCCTGGGAGAGCACAGGAGTGTGGCTCCACCCCTCAGGAGCACTCCCCTCTCCTCCCACCTGGGCTGTGCTCTGCATCTGAGTGGTATTCCCCTGCCTTCCCTCCCACTCCCCTGCCTTCCCTCCCACTCTCCTGCCTTCCCTCCCACCTCCTACTCCCCTGCCTTCCCTCCCACCTCCCATTCCCCTGCCTTTCCTCCCACTCTCCTGCCTCTCTTCTGGCATTCACCCACCATATTTGCTGCATTCCTCCTGCGTTCTGGGCGTGCTGGGTGTGTGCCAGGAGGCAGACTTCTCCCTTTTGGTGTTTCCAGTCATCAGCCCTGCTCTTCCCTCTGCTTGCCCTCCTGCTCCCCTGTGGATGGGTGGACAGCCTGCTCAGCCTGACCCCTCTGTTGGAGCCGGCATAGCCTTGAAGCCGTCCTGTCCCGGGGATTGCCCACGCAGCACTCCCTGCCTGGGGTGCCTCCCTGGTCCCCATAGCCATCTTCCAAGATCTGCCGGGCATCCTCCGTCTGGAGGAGCATTGCCGGTTTCGAGCCCAGCCTTGGTCCATGGAGTGTCCACTCTGGGTATGAACGTCCACCTGTGGGTCATCCAGCTGGACCTGAGTTCAGTGAGGTCCAGGGCTGTCCTGCTCACCCCTGTGTCCTGCGGTGATAGAGGAAGGATCCAATGCTACAGTGGTCACAGGACAGGAAAGAAGAAGAAACCACTCGTACGCAGGCACGTTTTGGAGGGGCCCTTAGGATATTTGTTTTTGTTTTTGTTTTTAAAGAAAGAGGGGACAGTGAAAGAGAGAGAAGACAGAGAGAATCAGTTTTTATTTAGTTTTTCACATGGCTTTCATTGCTCCGAGACTTCATTGTGTACATGGTGCTGGGGTTTGAATTCACGTACTTGTGCATGCCAAGTAACTGCCAAGCCGCTGCTCCAGCCCCCCTTAGGACATTTTGAACACAAAAATTTTATGTGGTTGAAGTTACTGCGTATCCTGCTTTTCCACTTAATGTTAACATATTATTACTTTTTACTGTCCACAGGAGTTCCAAGATAAGATCTTAGACCTTTTCGTGTCACATGGCCAGTTCTCTTTTCATTGCTTGCAATTTAGATTATGTTCAATTGTTTTTAAAGAGAGGGGGAGTGAGAGAGAAAGCGAGAATTAATCTTATTTTTTTTTTCATCTGGCCTTGGCTTCTCCAGTACTCAGTTGTATGTGGTGCTGGCGTTTGAACTCGTGTACTTGTGCATGCCAAGCAAGTGCTGTAACCGCTGAGCCACCACTCTAGCCCCTTCGACTTTTTTTTTTTAAATAAAGAGAGAGGGACAGTGAGAGAGAGAAAGAGAATCGATTTTTCTTTTAGCTTTTAATGTGGCTTTCTTCGCTCTGAAACTTTGTTATGTATGAGGTGCTGGGGTTTGAACCGTGTCCTCGTGCATGCCAGGCAAGTGCCGTAACCGCTGAGCCTCTGCTCCCCTCAATTTCTGACGTAAAAAATACCACAGAAAACATTTAGCCCTTAGTGGTTGTTTGTCCTTAGTGGCTTCTTCTGGTTGGATTCCCAGGAGTACAATTACTGGGTCAGAGGAAAGCAGCACTGTTAAGGTTTGAGACAGTGGCACCCGGCTCCGGAGACCGCACCTCTACTCCCCTGCGCGGGTTCTGCTGGTGGGGTTTGTGGATTCTTTTGCTTGGGGTGGGACCCACTGAGCTGCACCCCTTGAGCTTCGTAATGGTGCTGGCTTCAGTTTGGAGCAAATGGCATCTTTTCTGATGAGGGAGCCAGGCATGGACGGTGCTGTTCACCCTGCAGCCCTGGAGGCTGGGTGGGTGGCTTCAGTGAGAGGGCATACTACCAGTCCAGCAGGAGCGGGAAGCGGGGAGGAGAGGAAGCCCTTGGAGCTCCCAGGCATGCTGTTAGCCACAGGGCCACTGGCATGGGCTCTGGAAGCCAGCTGGGCGTAAGAAGCACGTGTTGCTGGGGAGGCTGCAGCTGTGCATTTGTCTGCATGGGGCCTCTTGGCCACTTAAGCCCAGCAGCAAATGTGGGTTCTGAGACATGAGTCACTTGCCTGTCATTTGCCTGGCACTAAACCGGTAGCCTGCTGGACATGCACATCTGTTGAACTATTAAGAAAGCCCTGGCTTAGTTTTGTTGACATTGACATTTATGGAATGGGTGCCAATTTGAGGACACTGAAAGAGTAAAATGAACCGAAATCAAGTTTTTGTTTTCTAGTGGATTATAGTGAGGTTTTTCATGTATTATGATTTAAAGTGGAGGTTACATCATCACAGTAAATTAAAAAGAGAGTTAAGGAGCTTAACATGAGAAAGATCCCAGAGGAAGTCACAAGCTAGGGAGCAACAACACACTGTTCCTTTAAAACTCTGTTCTGTTTAATCCTTGGAGTGGGAATTGCTGTGATTGCTTGCTTTTGAAGATAAGATTGAAACTTAGAGGAGCTGAGTGATGTCACATCATAAAGCCAACACGCGGTGGAGATGAAGGCACACCTCCCCGTTGTCCACTGAATCTTTGTCCTGCTGCCATGTCCATTTCAGGGTGGCAGGGCCTGTGCCCCTGGAAAGCCTGCTCTGGGGTCTGCCACCCCTGTGGTCTGCTGAGTGGGCTGGGAGCCGCCCCAAGAAGGGGCTCTGGGGAGGAGGGGGAGACACCTCAAGGAGGAGCTCTGGAAATGGAGGGCTGCCCCAAGGAGGAGCTCTGGGAAGGAGGGGGAGGCACCCCAAAGAGGAGCTCTGGGGAGGAGGAGGTTGCCCCAAGGAGGAGCTCTGGAGAGGAGGGGGAGGCACCCCAAGGAGGAGTTCTGGGGAGGAGGAGGGGCTCAGGGAGGAGGGGCTGCCCGAGGGAGGAGCTCTGGGGAGGAGGGGGATGCACCCCCTCTGGAGGGCTCGGGAGAGGAGGCCTGTGTGGAAGCTGGACAGTGCCCAGTGTCTCTGCCCTCAGATCATCTGCTGGGAAATAGAGAATGTGGAGCATTTTGGCTGAAGAGGTAAAGGTGGGACTGGACTAAGGAGTGGTCTCTGGGTAACAGAGTTAGAATAAAGAGCTCCTGAGAGTGGCCCATGGCGGGCTTTCTGCCAGTCGATGGCAGTTCCTATATGAGCAGGGCTCCAGTGTCCCCCAGGATCTGGGCTTCTGCTGGGGTGGCCCTCTGGCTTGCACAGTTCCTGTAGCCATGCCGGTCCGGTTCTGGGCTGCTGCCTCCACTGGGTGCTCCAGGCACAGAGGAAACACTGGAGCGGCCGACACACAGGTATTGCTGGTGTGCTTGTGTTGGAGGGACTTATTCCGAATACCAGTGATTTAACTACTGCAGTTGTGTGGAGGAATTGCATGAAGTCTTGGTTTTTGTATTTTTCTCTTCCATATTTAATTTTTTCTGTAATAAGCATAAATGAAGTATGTCAGTGTAAACAGTGAACATGTTAGACCCAATGGTTGGCATTACCTAGGTCATTGTTTATTGGGCTTCTCCTCTGGATGGCTTTAGGGCTTGGTGCTTGTCCTTAAGGAACATGCAGTCCAGCACAGAGGGATGATATGCCCACGTGGTCAGGAGCCAAAGAGGTGTGTTAGGATAGTTGCGTGTGTGTGGCATGACCCTTGGGGGTCCCCAAAGAGCAGCACTGGACCTGGGCATAGAGCGGTGGCTCTCAGGCTGTTTGGTCCTCAGGGGACATTTGGAGACATATTGGTTGCCTCTGACACTGGGTGCAGGAAATGTGACTGGCTCCAGTGCGTAGTGCCGGGAATGGCAGTGGACCCCACCATGCACAGAGCAGAGAATCACTTGGCCCCAAAAGTCAACAGAACCGGGGCTTCTAGCCTAGATCACTGGGCACACACAGGGCTGGGCAGCCAGGAGTGGGAGAGAGCACGCCAGGCCCAGGGAAGGGCCGAGCACAGTGGCAGAACCAGAGCGGACCTGGGAATTGGTGGAGCTGCCGGCATCGGGGCTGCTCATGCCCAGATGAGCAGTTTGGATGTGCTCCAGGGGCAACGGGATTCCTTCCTCAGGAATGGGGGCCGTCCCACGCCCTGGCTTGGCCTCACAGCTTGCTCTCCTGCACCGCTTCCTGTTCGCCTCCCAGCCCATCCCTCTGTAAAGGAAAGCTCCCGTCAGCACTCTGCCCTGCTGACCCAGGACTCCCCGTGTGCTGGGACAAAGGATACACTTTACTTCCTGCCACAGTTTCCGGGGGCACCAGGGCTCTGTGCTGACCTCGCAGCAGCTTCCAGCGGTCTCGCCATTGTTTGCTACATCCTCCTGCTGCTGTCTCACGATGCAGGGTGGATCGCAGAGGGGCCAGCTTGGGTCTAGTGCTGTCCACACTGTCCCCGTGGTGCAAGCAGCTGCAGGGGCCAGGGCTGGACCCAGGTCAGATGGAACAGGTGGAGTTGGAGTGCCTGTGATAGGGGACCCCCCAGCCCATGGTGCTGCCCTGTCACGCACCGAGCTCCCGCTGCACCACCGGACAAGGGCCCCTTATCTGAAATGCAGGTTTTGAAGTTAGGCTCTGTTTCAGAGATTTTGGAATTTTTGCACATATATAAGGTGATATCTAGGGGCATAGGACCCAAGTTTAAACACAGAATTTATTTATGTTTCGGAGACTTCTTATTCACATTGCCCAAAGGATTTTTTTTTTCTTTTTGGTACTGCAGATTGAACCCAGGGGCACTTTACCACTGAGCTGCATCCTCAGCCCTTTTTATTTTTTATTTAGAGAAAGGGCCTCATTAAGTTTTCTGCACTGGCCTTGAACTTGCAATCCTCCTGCCTCAGCCTCCTGAGCCACTGGGATCACAGGTGTGCACCACCGCTCGCAAAGGCAGTTTTAGACATTTTTTGCACTTCTGCATTTTGACTTCAGCCCATCACCTGAGATCAGGTGAGAAATTTTCCACCTGTGGCATCCTATGGGTCCTCAAAAAGCCAGGGACCTTGGAGCACTTCACATATGCAGATTAGGGGAGCTTGGCAAGCACTAGGCACTGGCGAAATGTTTTCTGAATAAGAATGAGGGGGCCGAGGTGCAGGGAGAGGGTGGCAGGGCCCAGGTTCACCAGCAGTCGTGGTCAGGGCTGAGCCTAGCACAGCGTTCCTGACCCTTGTTGCCTTCCCCTGAGCCACATCTCCCTTCCATGCCAGGGACCCAGGAGCGTCATCCTAGGCCCTGGCCAGTCACATTCACTGGCTCTGCTCTGACCAACCAACCAGTCACCCCAAAGAAAATGCCTCACCCTCCCCTGCCTGCTGCTGTCTGCCAAGGAGATGTTTGGTCACTCTAAAGCATGGGACTGCGGGCTGCTTTAGCTGGGCCCCCGGGGTCCTAGCAGTGCTGCAGCCCAGCCATTGCTCAGCACCTGGGTGGGATGGGGTGGGAGGGGCGGCTCCGGGGTGCTGAAGTTTTGGCCTGACTTTCACTTAAGCAGGTCTTCTTGGACCAGATGCATACAGGGAAAGGTCAAGGCATGAACTCTGGGTTGTCATCTCTGTTTTGGGAGCGGTGCAGGCTGGACTTCAAGTGTCCTTCAAAACACTCCAGAACCTTCTGGAAAGAGGCAGGTCCCTGATGGCACACACCAGAACCAGTGGAGGGGAGGAGGGTGCCCTCCACACGCCCGTTAAAAATCCCCAAATATCCCTGCCCTGACCCGAGGGAGTGTGGCCTGCAGGCAGTGGCTGTGCTGGCCTCCTCATGTGGCTTTCCTGGGTGTTAACAGGCTTGGCCCCGCCCTGCCACAGGACTGGATGCTTAGCTCCCACAGTGGCTCCTGGGTCATGCACGCCTCCTGGTGCTGGGACGCCACAGCGCACAGGCCCTGCCTAGAGCCTCCCCGGAGGAGAGACAACTTTGCAGGTCTCTGCAGCATTTCCAAACTACCGTATGGCATATTATCCTGCCTGACGCTCGCACCCTCACCCGCAGGGACAAGTGAGTTAAAACAAGTGATAGCCAGGACCCAGGTCTGGTCAGCAGCTTAGCAGGCTCACGCTGAGGCCCTGAGTGCCCTGCTGCCCAAGGCTGTCGCTCCTTCCATGCTGAGGCTGCAGGTTCACAGGCTTCACAGCCAGGCAGGAAGGAGGCCACATCCCCTGTCACATGTGCTGGCCAGCTCTGGGGGCAGGGAGAGCCTGGGGACATGGGCAGATGGATGGACATCAAGTGGTGCAGGGTTGGAGCACACGGGGTCTGGTGTCAGGTGGGCACCAGCCCATGGCCTGCAGGAGGTCCTGCAGGAGGTCCTGAGGGTCCAGGTAGAGCCACTGCACAGAGACATCGACATGGTCCCACTCCCTTCTGTTTGTTTTGGGTGAACCCATCGGGTTACAGTGTGGAGCCCTGCCAGGTGGGCTTGCGTTAGGCAGCCTCGTGTTCCACAGCCAGCCCTCTGAGGGCAGGGCTTCTCCACAAACTCACGCTCGAAATCACGGTGCATGGTCCCAGGGTTCTGCGAACTGTCTGTCAAGGTCAAGCCGTCCGTGGTTTAGCACGGGGCTTGGTCTCCAGCCCCGGCCCCAGCCCTGCTGGGGACTTGCCCTGCAGCCTGGGCCTGATGTCACCTTCTGCTTCCTGTTCCTGTTCTGTGCAGTGGATCAACATCACGTGAAGGCCCTGCAGGTCCCGTGCGTGTGAATGCCACTTGATGCCTGAGCCGTGGCGAGCCCAATACCTGCCCCGTTCACCCCGTTGCCAGCGCTCTTACCAGATGCTGAGGTCTGCAACGTGCCAGCTCCCTGGGTGAGGGGACATGCCTCAGGGGGCTGCCCTGGTGCCCACCTGTGATCGAGGCTGACAAGGGCTCGCAGAAGGAAGACTGCGGTTCCATCCTGAAACACCGCGTCCTAGCTTTCTGTGTGCAGCCAGCTCTTCCTGTGTTCCGTCCTGGAACTGCTCTCGCCTTCCTATTGACCTAGTTTTATCCCGCTCCTCAGATTTGCAGAGGCAAACGGCACAGTCACTGAAGAGTGATTCTCTGTGGCAGTTGAGAGGAACCTCTATTTTCTCAGCAGAGCAAGCTGTTTGTTATATTCTGATCTCTTAGACGGTAATCCAACATACTTTCTAGAGCAGTCTCAAGAATGGCTGTTCAGGCCAAGGCCTCTGCTTGCAGGGTTGGGGTTGCACACGGCACCCAGGGCATTAGGACTTGTGCAGCTAGCATAGTGGAGGGGCTCTCGCTGGTGGCCTCGCAAGGATGCGGGGGTCTCCTATGTCGTCTACAGGGCAGAGCGTGGAGCTGCCTCTGGTGGGTCCCCCGCACTGCTCCAGGCTGCCCCAGCTCTGGAGTGAGGTAGGAGGACCCCAGAGCCTCCCTGAGCAGCTGCTGCTGTTTGCTGCCTGCCCTGTGCTTGCTCCTGATCAAGAGAACCTTGCAAAACCCAAGTTGCCCACTGGAGGACACCTAGTGCTCTCCCAGCTTGCTTGATTTCCTGGGGGTTTGTGGTCTAATCAGGGTGGCATGGGACCTGAGCCAGATGTCCCTCCTTCTGGCCATGCTTGTTCTCCCCCAGCAGGTGAGACTAGGTCCTGGGTCTGGACCTATGCCCCCTTCTCAAGGATTAGGTGACAACCCCATTGTTAGCTTCCCTAAGCATTTCTGCTGACAACGCAGTGACCTGAATCCTGGTCATTACTTAGGAGCCAACATTTATTTATTTATTTTATTCAGAAATTTATTTGTTGAACAATCACACAATCTTCTAACGAAATAATAAAATATATGTATAGATTCTGAAAATTAATTTATATATGTATAGATTCTGAAAATTAGATTTACCCCCAAGAGCCCCCCCAATTACCCACTCTTATCCCTCCCACCCCTTCCCAATACATCTCTACAAATGCCTTAGGTTGTATGACATTACACCTTATCCGATTTAAAACATGATAATAGACCTCCTTTCTCAATGGCCAGGGTCTAGCTTCAACCTCCACAGATGAGTGGAGACATTCAACCCTTGGTTCTCTGGGTTATGCTGATTTTACTCAGCATAATTTCTTCCATAGCCATCCATTTACCTTCAAAGGCTGCAATATCATTGTTTCTAATTGCTGAGTAAAATTCCATGGTATATATGTACCACAATTTTTGGATCCATTCATCCAGTGAGGGCCATCTGGGTTGTTTCCATAATTTAACTATTGTAAATTGAGCTGCTATGAACATCGATTTCACTGTGTCGCTGTAATGTGCTGATTCTAAATCCCCTGGAAAAATACCCAGGAGAGGAATAGCAGGATCGTATGGAGGGCTCATCCCTAGTTTTTTGAGGATTCTCCACACTGCTTTCCAGAGGGGTTGTACCAGTCTGCAGCTCCACCAACAGTCACACAGTTATTTATAACAATCCACCTCAGATCCTTCTTTGTACAAGAAAATACACGGGCTATCAGGAACATTTCTTTCTTTCCTTTTGTGCTGGGGTTGGAACCCAGGGGCTCATGCTAACTAAACATGTGCTCTCTCACTGAGCCACACCCCCAGGCCCAGTTTTAGGTGGCTTTTTGTTTGTTTGTGTGTTTGGTACTCGTGATTGAACCCAGGGTCATTCTGCCACTGAGTTACATCCCCAACACTTTTTAGTTTTTATTTTGAAACGGAGTCTTACTGTTTCCCAGGCTGACCTCAAACTTGTGATCCTCCTGCCTCAGCCTCCCAAGTTGCTAGGATTACAGGCCTGTGCCACTGAGCCTAGCAGCTGGAACATTTCTAATAGGGTAACTTTTTTGGGGGGGATTAGGGATTGAACCCAGGGTTCTCTACAACATACTCCCCCAACCCTTTTTAGTTCTTATTTTGAGACAGGGTCTCACTAAGGTGCCCAGGCTGGCCTTGAACTTGCGCTGTGGTCCTCTCACCTTGGCCTCCTGAGCGGCTGGGATCATGGGCGTGCACCACTGCAGACGGCTAAGGCAGCTTCTGAAGAGAGCATGATTGGTTCTGGCAGTTTTTTCCCTCTACAGCCAGAACCATTTAAAAAATATTTGTGTTGCCTGTTAATTCCTGCTTAGTGTGGGAGTTGAGGTGTGGTCCATGGGCTCACTGCTGTGCAACCAGCCCCAGCCGCTTTTCACCTGTACAGTTGCACCTGGAAACTCTGCCTGTTGATCTGATACTTACAAACACTGTACCTGCTTCCCTGGCCCAAGCCCCCTGGCATGACCCCTTTCACTTTCTTTTTCTGTAAATTGATGTACCTGGGTAAGTAGGAGACCGCTCATGAATGGAATCGCTTATAGCTGTCTTTCTACGCCTGGCTAATTTCACTTAGCATAGTGTCAGAATTTCCTTCTTGGGGGCTGGAGTGGTGGCTCAGCATTCATGGTGCTTACCTGGCATGTGCAAGGAGTGAGGTTCGAACCCCAGCACCACGTACACAACTAAGTGTCAGCAACGAAAACCAGATGAAAAACTAAGTAGAACTGATTCTCTTTCTCTCTCTGTCCCTCTCTTTTTCTTAAAAAAAAAAAAGTTTCCTTCTTTGTAGGCAGTTTTTGGTACCAGGGGTTGAACCCATGGTCACTCTACCACTGAGCTCCGGCAGCCCTCTTTTATTTTTTATCCTTAAGGCTGAATGCTATTCATTCACGTATGTTACCCATCTGTGCATGGATGCACTTCATGTGCTCTGGTCTCTTGCTGCTGTGGGGACGTGCATTTCTGAGACAGAGCCACTTTCACGTCTTGGCTGGGCTCTGACTTGCTTCACTCAAGGCCGTGAGCAGTGTAGTCCTCCAGCCCAAGCCAGACCCTCTTGTACTTCTTACTCACACGACATCGGGACGCAGCCTCAGTGCAGGAGCGAGGGAGAAGGACCTGCAGGGATGTGTGGTGGAGCTTGAGTGGCAGGCCCAGACCTCTGCTGTAGAGGGACATGGCCTTGGTGCAGGAGCGAGGGAGAAGGACCTGCAGGGGTGCGTGGTGGAGCCTGCTGCAGAGGGACATGGTCTTGGTGCAGGAGCGAGGGAGAAGGACCTGCAGGGGTGAGTGGTGGAGCCTGCTGCAGAGGGACATGGTCTTGGTGCAGGAGCGAGGGAGAAGGACCTGCAGGGGTGAGTGGTGGAGCCTGCTGCAGAGGGACATGGTCTTGGTGCAGGAGCGAGGGAGAAGGACCTGAGCGCCAGGCCCAGGCTCTGCTGCAGAAGCTGGAGAGAGCAGCTACTGCTTTTGGCCTTGGGTGCATAGGGTGAAACCGGCCTCCATGAGGCAGTGGGACCATGGCTGCCCTGGAGCAGGAGAGTGCAAACCCCGCCACACCTGCTCACCTGCATCTGGGCCTTTCCTGTATCCTGGGATTGGCGTGGTGCTACAGTGACCTGCCTGTTCAAGTCCTGCATAGTAGGACTGCAGAGCCCTACTGGTGCCAGTGGGGTCAGGCCCTTGCTATTGTTGGTTTTGGCTCCGTGCCCTGGGCTGTCTCCTCCTCTCTGCTGAGCCAGCTCCTGCAAGTCTCCCGCTTGCATTTGACTTGGCGGGAGCCCTCACCTCTTCCTTTCATGTCTCCTCTCTTGTTGTGTTTGGTGTTCATGAACAAGTGTTCCTGAGGCCCAAGGCTTTTATGGGGGGAGGTCAGAAAAAGTTATAAAAACCTTTTATTTTTGGCAGAGCCAGGGATAGAACCCAGAGCTAACACATGCTAACAGGCAGGTGCTCTGCCCCTGAGCCACACCCCAGCCCCAAGTCGCAAAAATGCTGGTGATTGCAGGGCTGGGACTCCAGGGCTCCAGCGCCATGGCTCCCCTGGGCACCTGCTCTCGCGAGTGTTCATCCTTTCTCACCTTTCACCCCATTTTTAGAGTTGGGGTGTAATTGCACTCAGCAAGATCCCCTCTCTTTGCTGTGCATGCTGGGGCCTCGACAGACATGTGCTGAGATGCAGCGGCAGACTCTGGCAAGACCTCTCTTCCCACCTCTGTGGCTTGGCCTCCTTCAGAATGTCCCAGAGACTCTGGAGTCTGTACCATGTGGCCCACAGCTGGCTTGGCTCCCCTCTCCTGGTGTGTGGAACCCAGCAGTGGAGAGGCTGAGGTGGGAGGCTTGGTCCCTGAGAGGCGCAGTGCTGTGGTGATGGCACCCGGCCATTGCTGTGCCTGATGCTCCCACACTGGCCACGCAGCTCTACCCTGCCCATCTTGCTCTGATGCACCTGTCACCCAGGAGGCACCGTGCCCTCCTGAGGACCTGAGTATTGAGTTGAGCTGGGCAGAGCGAGCAGCTGGGAGCCAGGTAACGGTGTGAAGCCAGTTCACCCACTCAGCCGCTCTGTGACCTGGCGCTGAATCTGGCTGAGTTGGGACTCATTTGATCTCTGCGGGGTGAACAATGAGTGTTCCAGGTCCCAGAGTCACACCTGGCAGCCTCAGGAGAGGTCTGTCCTGCTCCTGTGCCTTCCCCAGAGTCCCTTCCCTGAAGGCCCACGCACAAGCTGCAGACCTGAAGCTGGACAGCCTGGCGGGACTCTAGCATCCGCCATGTGGTGCAGCAGCCACCAGGGGCACCAGGTGAGCAGAGAGGGCCCCAGAAGACACCACAAGCCAGGTTCAGAGAGCCCCTCACTCTTGTTCCCCTCCTTCATGTACAGACGGGAAGACCTGCCCATCCTTCCTCTCCCCAAACGTGCCTTGTAGAGGCTTCACAGGAAGCCCTCTTAGCAGGGGACCCTGTGGGGATCCGGTCTGCAGTTCTTAGATCTGGGAGGGGGCGGCCCCAGAGCTGTTCTCTTCAGCAGGACCACGGTGTGACCGTTGTGAATCAGTTGGCTGTGTCTTACCTCTGTGTGTGGCTGCCTTCCTTCCGGGGATCCAGAGCACACAGTAGGTTCTCAATAAAGGATCACTGGGCAGGAATGTTTTGTGGTTAAAAGAGTTGTCATGTGAAGGTCCCATTTCTGCAGGGAAGGGAGTAAATGACCGCCATTCGTCTGACGCTCCTCCCAGGTGCCAAGTCTTTACCCACGGTCACCTCCTTCAGTTTGCATGGTGGCTGCTGGCCTGGGCATCGGTCCCCACACTTGTGGAACTGTGTCTACAGCCCACAGTGCGTCAGCACTGAGCCGCTTCAATCTTGGGTCTGATGTCTAAACCCAGCCTCTTTCTACCCCACGCCATCAACCTGAGTCTCTTATGAATAGAAATCTCTATAATTTAGACTTAAAAACAAAAAAGCGTCAGACACTTGAGCAGATTTGAGTGGGTTGGATTACAGCGATTAGCAGCCTGAATTGAAAATGCACAGGATGTTCCCTGCTTACATCAGACTTCTGTTTTCTGCATTTCTAAATTGGGTTTAGGAGCATTTCCGCAATCCAATGTAAATTGGGGTATTTTTTTGCAGCACATATTGTGTGTGGTTCTAACTAGATAATAAAACTGCCTCTCTGAGCTCAAGAGGCTGTGTGGGCTGGGAATGGTCGCAGCCTTGGGGTCCTGGGTCTGGATCGTGTTGGGCAGGGGCAGGGCCTGGCAGACCCCCGACTTGAGGTTTAGTTATTCATTTGCAGATGGCAAAAGGAACCCCAGATTTCTCAGAGTGTACAGATCAGCAAACTATAGGTTTATGAAGGCACCTGCCCAGCAAGAGCTATGTAGGTGTCTGTTGTCCCTGATCTGCAGAGAGGAGCCACAGGGCTTTGGGGACATACTAAGAAAAGGGAGGTTAAAGATAGAGGCCTGCAGACTCACTGGCCAAGGGCGTGGCTCATTTGTGTTCCACCAAGATAAGCTCCTCTGAGAAGGGAGCCTTGGTGTGGACCCTGTAATGACACTGTCACCTGGTGTCAGGAAGTGCATAATGCAGGGCAGAGAAAGTGGCTCTGCCTCCCTTTGCTGGACTGGATGCAGGCGGGACTCCCCAAGTGGAGGCAGGCAGTGTTTCCTAGCAGGGCAGAGATGGGCAGGGGACTCAGAGCTAGTTCATAATCGTGATCCTCATGAATTTCTCTAAACCCACTTTGCTCACCCATGTTGTGAGGGGAACAGTGGCATCTGCCTCCCGTGAAGGTTTAATGGCAGTGCTTGCGATGAGCTTGTGCAGTTCCTCGTATATTGTGAACCCTCAGTAGGTGATGGGAGCTGTGCGTCATTGTATCTGATCTCTGGGGGCTGACACACAGGGGCCAGCTCTGCTGTTTCCTTACTGTAGCCTACTAGAAGGTTAGCAGAAACCCGAGACCAGGCCCAGCAGCAGCTGGGGTCCGGATGATTCTGTACCAGGCCTGGCAGCTCCACCCTGCTCCTGGTAGCCTTTGCGATGAGAGGCAGAGGCCAGGGTTTCCCACCCTGGCACACTGCATACCTGAGACATCCTTCCATGGCCTGGGCATCTGCCTAGGAGATGCAAGGGGTTTGTGGGTCCTTTTCTTTTTGGTACCAAGGATTGAACCTAGGGGTGCTTAACCACTGAGCCACACCCCCAGCTCTTCTTCTTTTTTATTTTAAGGCAGGGTCTCAATAAGTTGCTGAAGCTACATTTGAACCTGTGATCCTCCTGCCTTAGCCTCCTGATGCTGGGATTACAGGTGTGCACCACCGTGTGTGGGTCCTTTTCTTGTCACACCTGGGTCCCCTGGTGTCCTAGTGTCTTGATTGCTGAGAGCTCGGAGGCTGAGGCCCAGGCCAGCTTTATCCGTTTTGGTGACATGCACACACACTGTTCACTGTTTGGTTCCTTTTTTTCCTTTCAGGGCTGAGGACCGAACTTGGGGCCTTGCGCGTGCTAGGCAAGCGCTCTGCCACTGAGCTAAATCCCCAACCCACCCCTTGCTTTTTTTTTTTTTTTAAGAGAGAGTGAGAAAAAGTTAAGTTTTTATTTTTCATCTGATTTTTGTTTCTCTGACACTTAGTTGTATATGCGGTGCTGGGGTTCGAACCCGGGTCCTTGTGCATGCCAGGCAGGTGCTCTGCTGCTGAGCCCTCTCTCCAGCCCTGCTTTGTGTCATTTGTTTATTTATTTTTTTATTTATTTTTAGAGAGAGGGACTGTGACAGAGAGAAAGAGAGAATCTATTTTATTTAGTTTTTCATGTGGCTTTCATGGCTCCAACACTTCGTTGTGTACATGGTGCTGGGGTTTGAACCCGCGTCCTTGTGCATGCCAAGCAAGCACTGAAACTACCAAGCCACCTCTCCAGCCCTGCTCGTGTGTTTTTAAAGGCCGCGTTTATGGACGTGGCATCGGTAAAACCCACCATGTTGCCTGGGAGTTTGTCAGGAGTGGGTCTTGGTGCTGCTTCGATACGTGGCCCAGGTGCATCTCAGCCTGCTCCTTCTGCTGTGGAGCAGCCAGTCCTCCCACTCCAACCACGACGTGGCTTTTGTCCCTATAAACTTGCCTTTTTCAGAAGAGCAAATGGGATCACACCGCATGTTCGTGTTCCTTGGCCGCCGTGGATGCACTGGAGAGACTGAGTTCTCCTGGAGCACCAGGGCCATGGCTATGACCTGCTCCTGAAGGCCATGAGTGGCCAGTGCAAATCCAATTCCCAAAGTCCCCAGCACTACCGAGAAAACCGAGGGGCCAGGGAACGAGTAAAGGCAAAATATGCAAGGTCTTTGCGGAGAAATTCACGCATGTCCTGAAGAGGAAGAGAGCGTGCTCACGAGGGGAGGGCTGGACGCCAAGACGCGGTTCTTCCGCCAGATGTTCGGATTCACTGCAATTCCAGACAGGAGCCAAGGAAGGTTCTCAGGGAACTCGGCGAGCTGTCATGAAGCTCGTGTAGAGAAAGGGCCAAGGATCACCAAGAATTTTAAGAGGATCTGGGTTCATTGCGAAGCCATGGTTATTAGTACCACGGCTGTCACTAAGGGCCTGTGGTAGAGGTGCGTGGAATAGGCTAGAACTGAAAGGAACATGTGAGTGTCAGGAAACTGCAGGTGATGGGCACAAGGTACCCAGCGGGCATGGATTCTGTCCCTGAGGCAAGCCAGATGCCTACACAGAGGAAGGAAATCGAACCTCTGACTCATGTCATGTGTGAATGACAGGTGAAGTAAAATCTAGCGGTGAAGAGGAAAACGTTAAAACCCTTTACAAGAAAGTAGATGTGAGCAAGCCTGCTCAGTAAGATATTTTCCAAGGGGCTGGAGCCGTGGCTCAGTGGTAGAGAGCTTGCCTGGCATGCGCAAGGACCCAGATTCAAACCCCAGCACCACATACACAAGTAAGAGTTGGAAAAGCTAAAACCAGATGAAAAAATAAATAAAATTGATTCTCTCTCTTTTTAAAAAAATTTTTGTTCAGAAGATCAATATATTTGTTGATATAAATTTTAAAGATTTCTGTACATGGACTGGAGCTGTGGCTCAGTGGTACTGTGCGTGCCCAGCATGTGCGAGAACCCAGGTTTGGACCCCAGCACCACGTACACAACCAAGTGTTGGAAAAACTAAGACCAGATGAAAAAATAAATAAAATTGACTCTGTCTTTCTCTCTCTCTCTCTCTTTTTTAAAGAGGGACAGTGAGAGAGAGAGAGAGAGAGAGTCAATTTTATTAAGTTTTTCGTGTGGCTTTTGTTGTTGTGAGACTTTGCTGTGTACATGGTGCTGGGGTTTGAACTTGCATTCTCGCTGCATGCCAGGCAAGCTCTGTAACCACTGAGCCACAGCTCTAGCACCTCTCTCTCATTCTTTCTCTCCCTCCCTCTCTCTCTTTTTTTTTTTAAGAGAGAGGGACAGTGAGAGAGAGAGAAAGACAGAATCAACTTTATTTAGTTTTCCATGTGGCTTTTGTTGCTCAGACACTCTGTTGTGTACGTGGTGCTGGGGTTTGAACCCACATCCTCCCACACGCCAGGCAAGCACCCTAACCTCCAGCCCCTCTTTCTCTCTCTTAACAAAATAAAAATAAAATAAAAATTTCTGTACAACAAAAGACATCACAAACCAAGTTAAAAGGGTTTGTGTTGGGGAAAGATTTGTAGTGCGTCTGTCCAGAGAGGATTTACACCAAGAATTCTAAAAATCACTAAGAGGAAAACTTCAGGGAGAGACGTTAACAGGCCAGTGAAGTCATTCGACTTCCCAAAGAGGAAATGCAGACATAACCTTCAGACATTTTGATCTGACCTCATCAACCTGGCATCACGTCACTCTTGCAGGCGGGAATATGGACCGTGCCACTCTGTGGTGGTGGAAGGTGCTGCGTGTGATGATGATCCGGCATTTCCATGCTGCCCTGCACACTCAAGAAGGTCTCCACCATGCCTGCGGGGGCGCTTGGCAGTGTTCATCCTGGCCCTGTGTCCTGCGGAGAAACCAGAGCGACCTAACAGGCTGCAGTGTGTCCCTGCAGCAAGACGGCACACGGTGGCTCAGTAATGGTCTAGGAAGACAAGTCTCAGCATGGACTGGACTTCAGAAGCGCAAGGCTGAAGGAGAGCCTTGGAAGGCATTCAGGAGCGTCTGTTCCTACAGGGCTCACAGGCAGAGCCCCGCTTTCCCTCTACGCGTAGCTCATGTCCTACCCGTACAACACTTGTGACATCTTACAGGGCACCTGTAAGTTGTTTCAGCCGTTGCTGGTGACCTGGGTAGAGGATTGATGGCACATCACGTCTTTGATAAATAAAACAAGGTGTGAACGATAAATAGCAAATTAACAATGGTCGTGACTTTCGGGGCAGGGAGAAAGGATAGGAGCAGGAAAATATATACAAGGGATGTAAATATGTCTCACATTTTGAAGTTTTTTCAATATTGAAAATAATTGTAGCACATCCTTTGGAATTGACAAAAGGAACTCAGGAACCCAGGAGCATCCTTCTTTTAGAATAGACAGCAGAAGCTGGGTGCAGTGGCTCGTGTCTGTAATTCCAGCAGCTTGGGAGGCTGAGGCAGAAGGATCACAAGTTTAAAGGCAGCCTCAGCAATTTAGCAAAACCCTAAGCAACTTAGCAAGACCCTGTCTCAAAACAAAAAATAAAGGGCTGGGATGTGGTTCATATTAAGAACAAAACCCACGAAATATAATCAGTGTAAATTTTGATATGTATATTTGTGTTCTTGAACTATGAGTGTACATGTGTGTTCATGGTGCACGTGTGCAGACCATTGTGTGTGTGATCATGGGCTGTGTGTGCAAGTACCCACAAATCACTATTACATGTATGTGCATGCATCCATAGACCATGTGTGCCCATAGACCATGTGCATGTATGTCCATAGACAATGCATGTCTATGCTGTATGCACTGTGCATGTGCATGAGTGTCCGTAGACCATGTGTGCACATATGTGTACATAGGTCATGGACCATGTATGTGTGTACATAGGCCATGTATGCTCATGGGCTGTGTGTGCCCACACACAACATGTGGGCACACATTTCTACGTGTCCGTAGGCCATGTGTGCTCATGGACTATGCATGCCCATACACCACATGTGTGCACACGTTTCCACGTGTCCGTAGGTCATGTGTGCTCATGGACTATGTGTGCACATACACCACACGTGTGTACACGTTGCCACGTGTCCGTAGGCCATGTGTGCTCATGGACTATGCATGCCCATACACCACATGTGTGCACACATTTCCACGTGTTAATAGACCATGTGTGCTCATGGACTATGCATGCCCATACACCACATGTGTGCACACGTTTCCACGTGTCTGTAGACCGTATGTGTAATGCAGACAGTCAGAAAAGTGAGCGGCCCAGAAGCCTTTGGCAGTGTCCTCTTGCTTCATGGTGGTATAAACAACTGTGTAAAAAGACTCACCATTCCGCTTACATTTCACATTTTAATTTTAGAAAAACTACTGCTAGCATCAATTCTAGAGTGTTCGGTGCAGGTTGGGCCTGGGAAGTACTGGCCTCCCGTGGTGCCTGAGAAGACAAGGGAGATGCTGTGGTTTGTAGGAGTCTTGGCCTTGGTCGGGAAGGGCAGTGCTAGAGCTTGTGGTGGACCTGAGCCCCAGGCCAGTGTGGCCATCT
>PVKS010021526.1:0-35065 GCA_004027875.1 Aplodontia rufa | reverse complement strand
TTTTCTGTTGTTGTCTTTATATTTCCCATTTCCTTTGGTAGTATATGATGAAATTGCCTCACCTCAGACTTATCTACCAGGGAAAATGTTGAAACTTGCTATATCTTGGGATTTAACTCTCAGATACAGATTAGTTTCTTTCATCTTATTTTTCAGACCCAAAGTGAGTTCCAAAGCCTTAAGTAAGATCACCCAGCAGTTGAGGAGCTATGGCAAGAAATAAAATCTATGGCTACCATATCCTAGGAGCACAGAATATGAGAAGACTCTCTCCTCATTATCCTCAGCTCCAGTAATTCACCTGATTAGAGATAAGGAGACTTTTTGAACTAGGTTAAAAGGTACACGCAGAATTGGGTTCGGTGTTTTCTTTTAAATGCAGATGGGGAGCATCCCTATAAGCCACCTCCAGTCTCTGCATTTATTATTTAAAGGGCTAACCAGCATGTCCATGTCCACATTTCTTTTCTCTTTTTTCTTTCTTTCTTCCTTCCTTCCTTCCTTTCTTTCTCTCTCTTTCCCTCTCTATCCCTCTCTTTCTCCCTCCCTCCTTCTCTTTCTCTTTCTTTCTTTCTTTCTTTCTTTCTTTCTTTTTTCCTGAGATAAATTCTCATGTTGTCCAGGCTGCCTTGAACTTGTGATCCTCCTGCCTCAGCCTCCCAAACCTAGGATTACAAATCCACTTCTCCTTCTCTCTTCCAGGGCTGATGGACACCACAGACCAGAAGCATGGGATTAGCCTGAAACACCCTGCTCCTGTTTATGTGCCTCATACCTAGTCAACTTTATCAACAGAAAGATTTATATTCAGGATGGCTTCTGCTCTAATAATCACACACACACACACACACACACACACACACACACACACACACACATCTACCATGTCAAAGCTAGAAACACCAAAGGAGAATTTTGACTTTGAGAAGGTTTAAAAATATATAGGACACTATTAAAATGATATGATCAAAAGTAACTGTTTCCATCTTTTGAACTTAAGACATGTTTTTCATTTAAGAGACCCATGTCTATGAGTCAAAAAAAACAACAAAAAACAATGGAATATGTTTCTCCAGAAGGATGTTTGAAATTATTTCCACTTGCATTTTGATTGGAATACCCAGGGTCAATCCACACTTTGGAGGTGAAGATCCCCGTAATCAAGTCATGAAAGTTTGTTTGAGCTACCAGCTATCCTATCCAAGGTCAAGAGAACCTTGAGCTTTCCCATTGTTCTTCAAGGATGAAGAATACAAAGAACCTACAAAGCAAAATTTATGTTTCCTCCATAGTGAATATACTGACATACAATGGTGGAACGCTTCCAAGTTATGAGAACAAACCACCAATGGCATGAAAGAGGATTGCCTGACTGATTCATATTCCACTTCCAGTCACAGTGCAAATGATCACACGCCCACACCCACATGTACTATGACACGTAGTGAATTCAGAGGAGTGAGTCAAGGAGCTACAACTTTGCAGCCAATCTAACACCAAGAGCAATACTCTTTAAAAGTCAGCAGCTTGGGCCTGGAATGGTGGCTTGGCAGTTACAGTGCTTGTCTGGCCTCCATGAGGACACAGGTTCAAACCCCAGCACCATGTATACAACAAAGTGTCGGAGCAATGAAAGCCACATGAAAAACTAAACAAAATTGTTTCTCTCTCTCTCTCTCTTTCACTTTCCCTCTCTCTTTAAAAAAAAATGTCAGCAGCTTTTACTAGCTCAGAAGTTTCAGCCTTTATAAGCCAAAATTTGCTCTGAGGTGAAAGCAAACCCTGTTGTTATCTCAGGACCCTTAATGCAAGAACAATTCACCATGGAAGGTGAATTTGTGACAAAGCTGTGGTAGAATGTGACATCAGCCATGTGCCCAAACCTCTATGCATGCCGGTAAACCCTAAACCACTTGGACTAGCCTTCCCTCAACACCAGACTTCAGCTGAAGAGGACTTTTGGGCACTTGGGAGAATGGGTGGAGCCCAAGAGGCTGGAAAAAGCTACCTACCTATCACTCTTGAAGTCTTTTATATATATATATATATTTTTTTTTAAAGAGAGGACAGTGTGTGTGTGTGTGTGTGTGAGAGAGAGAGAGAGAGAGAGATAGAGAGAGAGAGAGAGAAAATCAATTTTTATTGAGTTTTTCACATTGCTTTTGTTGTGTATGTGGTGCTAGGGTTTGAACCCATGTACTTGCACAAGTTGGGCAAGCATTGTAACCACCGAGCCACTGCTCCAGCCCCTTATTTATTTATTTATTTATTTATTTATTATTTAAGAGGGAGAGAGTAAGAGAGAATCAATTTTTATTTATTTTTCCATCTGGCCTTTGTTTCTCTGACACTTATTGTGTATGTGGTGCTAGGGTTTGAACCCAGGTCCTCTCACATGACAGGAAAGCACTCCAACTGCTGAGCCACAGCTCCAGCCCCTCACTCTTGAATTTTTAGAATACAACTATAAATAACCTTAGGGCTTATCCTGGAGAAGAAAGTGTGAAAGTAAATGAATATAGTTTCTAGATCTAAAGCAAAGTGCATGAATACAATCTACCATAAGAGCCAAACATATTTCCCTAGAATGAAACAATCACAGGCTGAGTAGAACTCATCGAGTCCAGAAGGATGCTCCCTGGGATAGTACAAACAGCGCTCAGCACTCATCCTGACTTTTAAAGACAAAGTTGGGACTCCAGCTTTGCTACTGTGTATCAGTGATTTCTCCCTCTGTACTCCTTATGAATGGATGAGAGGAGTAAGTGAATTAAGATTTCAAGATTCTATTATAGAATCGAACGTTCCTACTCACTTCTACATCCACAGGAGGAACTGACTGTAATCTAGGTCTCTTTTCCATTTCCTTTTAATTTGGTTTATATATATTCATCTTATATTCATCTACCTTATTCATTAAGCAGCATTTTGTCCAATACAAGGTACTGCTAGATATGGAAATAGCTGTAATGGCTTGTTTTTAAATGCTAGTCTTCCGTGACTTTACATATATGCTAATCTCTTAGAGCCTCACAGCAATCCTACCAGCTATAAATGAAAAACAGGCAAGTCAGGCATGCCTGTTCCTGCTTTAATAATGAGAATACCAGGAATTGGTGAAAAGAAATGATTCAACAATGACTATGTGTCTTAAAATGATGAGCAGGGCCAATAACCATATCCTTTGACCTCAAGGACTAATTTCTGATCCCCTATTCCAAACTGCCCCACCAAAACTATATTCTGCAATTTAATTGAACATTCTTCTTTATACAATATCTTCTGAAGAAAATATCTACTTTGATCTTTACAAAAACCCTACTGAGAATCAAGTCCAGCCAACATAACCAGACAGGAAGTGAAGACCTGAGACTATATTATGGTTAACTCAAATACTATCAGCTACAAATGTAGCAGAATTTTCACAGGGCAAATATAAAGAAGATTATCAACCATTTAATTCCTACTATATATCAGGCAGAGGCCACTATACTATTTTCTTAACATGTATCTTTTTAAAATATCTAAAGTAAACTTTAGGTAAGTATTATCATTTGAGAGAGAGAAGAAAAAATTGAGATTCAGTTAAGTAACATACATAGCTAATAAATGACCAGAGTGAAACTCAAACAGAGGCATGTCAGATTACAAAGTCCAAGCTCTTCCCACTGGTCATAGGGAGATTCCATAATTTGAAATTTACAACCTTCGTTCCTAGAAATATCAAGCAATTCAATTTATTTCTATCCTTTAAGAGACAATAATTTTTCAGAATTGCCCAACTTAGTAACATATAGAAGAGAAGACTAAGAGAGTGAAGTTTAAGGAAGAAGCACATTTAGAAATAACATAATCAAATAAGTTAGATGACAAGAGTACTAGGACAAGTAAAACCCTACCATAGTCGTACAGAAATAGGACACTACCTACTAAGCAGTGATTGGTGTTCTTTCTTAAATTCATCACAAGACTCCTATACCGAAAGCTCTTCTTCAGCAAAATGATAATAGCCAATTACATTTTTGAGAGTTCAATTAATGAGGCTAGAAGAAATGAACCCATAAAATTTCAGTGGCATAAAAACAAGTTTCATTTCTCATTATGCAAAATCTGCTACAGATCCAGAAGATCTTCATGATGAGTTTCTTCTCGCCAGAAATGAGGCTCCAATCAACTTTTCCAATAATCTATGATAATATACTTGGCCTCTGAGTTATCATAGCAAAGAAAGACCTAGTCACAGGGTCAAGGACTGCCCCTTTAATTCTCAGTCTGGATGTGCTATGCCTCTCCCCCTCACAGCCCATTAGTGAGACTCGGTCACATGATCTTGTTGATAAAGGGAGCTGGGAAGCACATGGATATTTGGGAAGATGTAAACAGCTTTGCCAGAAGTTTTTTTTTTTTGTTTTTTTTTTTTTACGACAGTAACTTCAAGCAAATGCGTACTTTCAATTTTCCTTCCAAGGTACCCTTTACCCTTCTCCATCTTAATCCCTGCCTGGGAGGTGGAACCCACATCAAATGCTCACCTATCCTTTCCCTTTCTGGACCTTGGACTTCTTAATGTTCTTACAGGGAGCACCTGTGGGAAAGGAAAGTGAAGTCAAGATAATGGTTCTTTTTTATTCTGGAGTATCACCAGAAATGGGGCTGGGGTTCGACCATTCTCCATTTCAGTTCTGTGTTCCAGAAATTGGTTTCACTTCTCATCCCTTCAGGGAAGCCAACAACTTATTCTTATAAGGCTGAGTATATAATACCATTTCTTGTGGTTTCCCCATACTCTCCCCGCATCTTTGTAAGCCATCTCTTCTCAACTGTTCTCAGATTACCCAGTGTAATGCTCCTTCTGTTTCCTGCTGAGGTCCTGATCTACACATGATAACTGAGAAAGATTATCCATTCTTCTCTACAGAGAAGACCCTTTGTTACACTTTGCCACTTCAGTTAGAAATTTGTTAATTTATAACAAAATCTATTTACAATGACCTTATATATTGGTATTCTTTCTTCATTTCTCTCTCCACCTCCATCAATCTTGACCTGAACATCAGCAGAAAAGTCAGTTTACTTATTCATTTTTTCTGGTAGAACTCTCTAGTGCTTCTCATTACCATAGAAAATATAAAAATACTTAGCTCAGATTTCAATACTCTCAATTACTCAGCCAATTTTCAGCTCCCTCCTGATACATTGCTCCAGTTCTGAAGACCACACGTTAGCATACTACAAACCATGTGATAAATCTGGCACTTCTACAGATAAACTTAAATTGAAACACAGCTACGCTCATTCAATTATGTATCATCTGTAACTGCTTTCATGCAACGACAGCAGAATCGCATAGTTAAGGCACACTATATCATCTGCAAATCTAAAGTATTTAATGCCTGACCCTTCACAGGAGAAGTTTACTGCCCCTCTATCCACACTTCTAAAACAGTCATATGTCACCTTGTTCCAGGTCAAGAATGGGAATTACCATTGGCACCAATTACACCTATAAAAAATTAGATTCACATATAATCTGCAATCTTACCCATTCCATAAAACTGAAAATATCTCCAATGTTTCTGGTCAGATTTTCCAACAGTTTGTTTGGAACACTAATCCTATATTACATCCTATAATAGATGCAGATTTTTTATGGCTGTTTCTCTGTTAAATTTGAAAGAAATTAAAGGATATTAATTCCATTTTATGCATCTGTATTCCTCCTTTTGACACCCAGTGTGTTAGTCAGCTTTTTGTTGTTATGAACAACATAACTGTCAACTACAACTTAGAGGAGATAAAGTTTATTTTGGGATCATGGTTTCAGAAATCTCAGCCCACGGTAGACCAACTCCATTGCTTTGGACCTCAGGAGAAGGATAACATCAGATGAAAGGAGAGGCACATGGCAGAGGAAAGCGGCTCAATTTGTGGCAGCCAGGAAGCAAAGAGAGAGTAAAATAGGGCACATACAAGGAGCCAGAAACAAGATATAATCCCCAAAGGCATGTCTTCGGTGGCCTACTTCCTCTGTAACCTATCTACAGTTACCACCTAGTAATTCATTCAAATTATGAATAGATCTACTGATGCAGTTATAGCCCTAATTACTGCTTAAAGAGCCCTAATACTGAACTTTTGGCATAGGAAATGACACTTGCAAAACATGAGCTTTCAGGGGATACTTCTGGATCCAAACCATAATACCTGCATAGCATCTGGAACACCATACATGTTGTACAAATGAACATGGAATGAATGAATATGTACAGAAGAAGCATCTGCTCCTTTTGGAATCAGAAAGTAACATCATTATAGATCCTAGAGATGCATAAAAATCTGCATCATTTTATATCCCAGGAATCTAAGGGAGGGGAAGAAATAAAGCTAGAAATCTCACCACTCTTCAAGACACAAGAGGATAGATAATCCACTCTTCCCATCTATAGCACAAAGACAACAGAAACCTATATTTAATAAGTGAAAATAATTTATGTCAATATTGAAAAATAATAGCAGGACATTGAGTAGCTATTGAGATGCAATTTGGTACTGGGAGATAACATTGAGGGATATGGCATGCCCCAATATATTTTAGTGTACATCATATTCTTTTCATTTTCAACCCCACCAATCACAGAACAAGCTTACAGTTTATGTACAGTTCTATTTTAATATTGGGAATGAATAGAACAGTCCACAAAAATAAGCACTCAATCATATGCTGTCTATCAAAAAGAGAAAAGAAAGAGATAAATAGAGGGAAGAAGAAAAAAGAAATAAAGCAGTGGGAAGGGATGAAAGAAAATTGGTATAGTTAAGAATTTCTTGTCTATTTGCCTTTTCAAAGTATTTGTAGTGGTGAAAGGCATTCAACTCTGAATTTCTAGGGGGAAAAAACTGAATTCCAGGAAAAAATAATTGCTGATATCTCTTCCTCTTCAATTTTGTTGAAGCCAAAAGAACAAATGCTTCTGAAGGTAAAATCAATGTATACAAAGGAATAAAGACACTTGCCTGGTTCCTACTCAAGTTCATTTGCAAGCGTCTTTATTTTTTCCACTGCAAATCCATTTGTGAAAAATTGTTTTACTCCTTTTTTCCTCCAGAATGACTATAACCAGAGGATAAGGTAAAACAAAACAGATGACAAGAAGATGCTATGGATTGTGTACATGGACAAAATTTTGAGCTATTAACCATGGTCATTTCCTACTTTTCTCTATTGTATTCCTTTCTCTTCTTCAATTTATATTGTCTTTATTGCCATGAGTAATAATAACTTTCTTTACACTCTACCCTGTGAAAAGCAGTTAATTCAGCTAAATAAAATGAGTCAAATTCAAGGAATTGAATTTGAAAATCCACACTGAAAACAAATTATTATGGTAAAAGTCTTGAAAGTGAAGGCTTTCAAACATACAAACCAAGTCTTTGAGAGGGGGAAGTATGGAGAAGAATGCATTATGATCTAAAAACATTTTTCCTACCCAAAAGAAAAAGACAAATATGATCTCATACAGGAAGAGGAAGATCATAGGAATTTGGTCCAGAATTTCAATACTTGTCAGTCTACCAAAGGGAATCCATCTTTGGTAAAATGCTCAGGCAATAAGACTAAGGCACCACAGAATCCCCAGAAGAAGCCAAAATCCAACTGCCGGAGTAGTAGAATAGGACCCCAGAGCAAAAGCAATGGCTACTTTGCTGCCCAATGATATAGCTCTGGCAAGGGTCAAAGCTCAAAGAGTGGCTCATGGTTGACACCGGAGCTCTACAGGAGCCGTGGCTGTGTGCTGTGCTGCAGTGTAACATCTAGACATTTTCATTCCAATGGAAAGGCCACAAGGATCACTGTTTGGAGACACCTCACTACAGAGGCATAGAGCAGGGTATGAGCACATCATGGATGGGGTGGGTGGCAAAGTACAGGACTCAGAAGTTTCAACAGCGACAACAAGCATCTGGAAACAAGCCAGTGGAGTATTGTACCTCTCAACAGAAATCAGTCCACATGTCCCAGAAAGACAAAGATACATCCCTAGTGTCAAAATGACTTATCCTCCTCTACAAACTTAGATTAGCCCACAGGGAAGTAGTGAAGAAGAGGAAAGAGCCTGCGCTGGGTGGGTTTAAATCCTAATATGACTCAATTTATATGGGAAGCAATCAATTTATTGAGCAGAGGTCAGGGTGAAGAGCTGAGTTCAGTTCAGAAATAAAGAAAGTTTTGTTTGCATCTCTGAATGTGTGGCTTTGAAAACTGTGCCATCTATAATTATGAATAGAGTCCCCGTAAATGCAGAAAGAGACAAGAGTTACCTGGCACATCGTCAGACAGCATCACTCAAGTAAAAATGATATTGGCTCTACTGATCCCCCTGCCATTCACTAACAGGTTTTTTAAAATTTAAATCTGTGTCTTGTTGCTGTACATGTTGATGAGATTCACCATGGTACGCTCACACATGAACATAGGAAAGCCAAGTCTGCCTCACTCCAGGAACTCTCCCTCTCTCATCCCTATCTCTGTTTCCTTCCTCTTTGCCTAATCCTCTGATCTCAAAAAGGGAATCTTGAAAGTAGCAAAAGAGAAGTGATTCATCACCTACAGGGGATCTTAAATAAAATTAATGGCTGATTTCTCATCAGAAAACATACAGAAAAAAGATTTGCTTTTTTAGGGGAGGAAGGGGAGAAGTGCTAGGATATGATACCGGTCGATGATACTGGTCAAATTATTGTGTTATAATGTGTGCATGTATGTACAAATCCCATCATTGTGTACAACTATAATGCACCAATAAACAGTGTGAAGGAAAATGATATTGGCTGCCTTTCCGTGGTTCTAAGTGCTTTCCATATGTTAGCTCATTTAATCCTCACAACAACCCTGAGGGAAAGGTGACATCTGTCTCACTCTCACTAGCAAGGAAACAGAGTTATTCAATACCTTGCCCTGGGTCAGAGTTAAAGCTCGGGTTGGAACCCAAGCCAAGAGCTCCAGAGGTTACTCACTCAACCACTCCCACCATCTCTTCGTTAAGTGGGAATCGTGGCAACAGCTGGACTTCCGTCAGTTCTTTATACCAGGGACACAGGGACCTCCTCTCTGCCTTCTGTTTACAAATGTTGCACCATAGTTTCTGACTTGTACCCTCCGGTCTCACTCCTATTTTCCTGTTTCCCAAGTCCTGATCTTTTCAACCTTTTTCAACTCTGCCTGAGCTTCACGTTTCCCATGGTAAGAATCTTTGTTTCTCTTCCCCGAAAATAATGCCTTATGCCCAATTCTGTTTCCCTTTGGAAAGGAGGAGCATCGGTGCCTCTCTTTGCCCCTTCCAAGCTGTCCAGTTGGTGCTTAGTTACCCAACCTGTATGAGTCACCCAAACACCTGTAGGGAAGAGCAACACCAGACTTCATAGGTAACCAGTCACCAAGTTTTATTTGGGAAGGTCCAGATGATCAACACAAGTATGATACAACAAACTTGAGGAAGAACCAGACATATTTCCTCTGGTTTTGGAAGTCAGGCCAAGTACCAATACACAAAAGGAAAAAAAGAAAAGAAAAGAAAATACATGGACCCAAAGGAAGAAAATGATCCTTAAAACTGGAATTAGTCAATAAAGTAAAAACTGCTTTGAGGCGCTATAAACTCCATGTCTGGAAGGATTCACCACTGCCAAAAAGTCCCCCAACACAAGCGCAGGTGTAATAGGGAGAAAAGGAGGAACTGAAAGACCTCAGTAATCCCTAATAAACTAGAATTATAGGCATTTTTCCACAAAAAAAAAATAATAAATATTTTAGACTTACTGGGTCTTTTAGTCCCTATAGACTGCTCAAATCTGTCATTCCAACTAGAAAGCACCTTAGACCATAAAGAAACACATGGGTGTGGCTGTATTCCAACAAGTGCTTGTTTTTTGGGGAGGGCAGGCTTCTAGATTTGGCCCATAGGCTATAGTTTATTCTTAGCAATTTAAAGACTCCCCAGTAGAAAAATAAATTTTCCCTAGATAAGTTTTGTAATCACCGTTAAACAATTATGAAAAATATTAATGTGGAATCTGAGTGATGAAGGAGAGAGGAAGCTCTAAGTGTGACTTGGGAGGGTGAGAAGTGAGGTGGCTCTCCCACACCCTGACTTCTACATCTCATGCTGGCATTTCTTTCGAGAGTGCTTCACTATAGTCCCAGGAAGTGACATGAATGACAGACAACCTCCAGAGACTCAAAAGCTGGGCATCAAAACATTAAATTAAGTGATTAAAAAAATAAAAGTATTCTCCAATGTAATATCTCATTTTGCCAGTGAAGAAATTGGGGCCAATCGAAGTGGTTTAAGGTCACAAAACTATTGAGTGCAGACCTGAGCATGAAAGGTGTGTCCGTAATTCATTTTATTAACACCCTCCTTAAGCGCAATTGAGGGTGGCCATTCCACAAATCCAAGCAGAGGTTCTGACAGGTGCCATACCTTTGCAGTTAGGTATGTGGGACTCAACTCAACCTTAAGACATCAAATTACCATCTCTAAGCTTCTAAATCCCTGATAGATCCAATGTTAGATCTAAAATTCTGGGATTCCCCCTCTCCCCCCCCCAAAAAAAGTCTTAAAAAGCAACGGCTCACCTTTGATTAATTACTAATTAAAAATATCTCTGGCCTGCGTAAGGCATGGATTACCTTATTTACACTTACGAAATATGAAAACTAAAGTGACCAGCAAAGGCTGTTTTCTTTTCTCTGACTTGGAATGTGTTCTCCATACTTTACCACTTCCTGAGCTACTTAACACCTCACTTTAATTGAGCATAAATTTAAGAAACTGAGCTAAGAAAAGTTATTCTAAATTCCGGAGTGTTTCGCAAATCCTTAGGAGTTCCGTTTGGAAATTTTCTTTCTATCAACAGCTGACTCTAATTTAAGAAAGTCTAGGCATGGAAGTGCGTCTGTGCATCCTTCACTGTAACACTGGTATTTTGGACCTTTTAAACCAAAAATCCGACGGACATTCAAGGGCTGAGAGATGAGAGTTGTTCTTCCAATGCTGGCAATACGGGTGTGCATTTTCTGTAGGAATTTAAAAACAAGACAAAACATGATGAAAACTTGCTCTGCTTTTTATTATCACTTTGCACAGGCAATTCTAAATAGCACCCATGATAAAATATTCATTTGTGATGAAGAGGTGAATGGCTCCCACCATCACTTTCCCTTCACCCAATGGACCTCAGTTTAAGGGATATGTTTAAGAGTAGCCAAATCAGTAGGAAGATCTATTTTCAGATTCAAGAAAAAGAATCCCATTGCCCTCCCCCTACTAGACTACCAAAATGTCAGGCAGAAAAAATTAATGGGTTCAAATGTACAGAATCTCAAGCTGAGAAGAGTCTTAGAAATTACATGGAGGAAATTGTCCTTACTCTATAAGAAACTGCAATTTAGAGATGTGAAATAACTTCAGAATACTCATGCAGCTGCTTGGAAAGCAGCTGATGGCACTGGATTAGAAACCTGAATTCCCATCCACCACTCTTTCTGCTCTGCACCTGAGTCTACCTAAGCACATTCTCCTAAAATTATCCCCTTATCCATGGGAAGTGCATTCTGAGCCCCCAGGCCTGAAACTGTAATAGTAATGAACCCATATATTTTCCCTGCACATACATACCTATGATAAAGATTAATTTACACATTAGCCTCAGTAAGAGGTTAACAATAATGATTACAATAATATAGAACAATTATTACAATACACTGTAATAGAAGTTATTTAACACTTGTGACTTTTTTCTGGAATTTTCCATTTAATATTTTCAAATCATGTTTGACCATAGGTAACTGAAACCACAGAATACAAAACCACAAATAAGGGGAAATTGGTGCATTTAAATGTGGAGGGGAAAGGAGGCTCTCTGTTATAAAACTTTGTCCATAAGTCTTTTCTCCAACTCTCCCTTTAACTCATACCACCATGACAAATGACTCACACTCAGTTTGCAACCACAAGAGCTCTGGTTAGTTCCCATTAAATGACATGTAATTAGCTCAAGCTTCATTTCCTTCTCACCCTCCTGAATCCATATTCATTTTATGGTTGACTTGTCAGGCATACTAAATTTCAGAGACATACTATATTACACTTCCTATTTCATTCAGTCTTCCACCCTATCTGGTGGAACCATTCATATACAGCCTAAGCAATGAAGTCAAAAGAAAAGAAACTTGGAATAAGTTGACCAGAGAGGTGCAGGAAACTGACAGGAGGAAACAGCCAGGTTTCAGGGTTTCTCCCTCCTTGCAGCCCTGCTCCCTGGGTCGTGCTAGGTCTTTGGCCACCAATGAATTCAAAGTCATTCAGTTTGCCTTTTATTTTATACATGTCTTTAATCAAGCCCTAGATAGGTTTTATAAAATTCAATTATATTTGTTTATCCAAATATATTTTAAGTTTCTTTCCAAAAAGCCACAATTACATTCCCTAACGTTTAAGAATCCCACTTTACTGGTTCTCTTGTCTATTTGTCTCTGTGCCCCTCGGTAATTACACTAGGATCCCAGCCTCATCACCTGGGGCCAGTGAACAGAGATGAGAATTAGCAGTTGGATCAGTCAACCAAGAGATAAGCCCCCAACCAACAGAAATGGTGGTGATCTAGAGATCTCATGAGATTCTCATTCCATCCCAGGTATTTCACGCATTCTCTTTGCCCAACAACTGAAGTTCTCACAATTATCTAGCTTAAAGCTCCTTCTTTAAGATGGACGCATTTTGTCAGAGAACCCAAGCAGCAGCAGCAGCTATCTTCAGCACAGGAATCCCAGAACATCTGGGTTGCATCCCAGGCTGTCAATCTTTCTTACTTATTAATAACAGAGGGGGATGACCAAAATAGTGGATAAAAGGTTATCAGCTCCTCTTTTTTCCTTCCTAGCATCTTTCCAATGGCCTTGATTGATGCCAGATTGCCTGGCAAGGAATAGAAGGGCTATTTTTAGTTGGCTCTGAATCTGAAGGACTTTTATTTCTGTTTGTGAACCTTTATAAATATTTAAAAGAAAGAAAAAGCATGAATGGGGGAACATGTGGTCTCACAGATAGCTATCAAAGCTATCTTTAGAAATTATAGTAGTGTGTATGTGTGTGTATGTGTGTGTGTGCATGCGTGCGTGTGTAGCTGGGTATTGTCTGGAGTTACAGAACTGTGCGTACAAGAATAAAGAAAACTCTCAAAGCCTTGCAGAGAAGTTCAAAGCTAAGAGGAAATCAAGGTTGATAAGGTGTAGACACTCAGGGCTCTTTATCCAAATGCCTTCACCACCTTCAGGCTCTTTTCTCCAGGCTTAGAGCAGGCATGCTGACCTTCCCCCCGACCAAAAAAGGAAAATGCCCAGTGGGAGAGGAACTCAGAAAGTTAGGTGCAAGTCTTGGGTCTTCAAATGTTATCTTCATGATCACAGATGAACAGAGCATTCCATCTACTGGATTTCAGGATCTTTGTATGTAAAATGAAGATATAGGACTAATTTCCAAATCCAGTATCCTTCTTTATTCTTATGATCTTTACCAAATGTCTTCCTTCATTTCAAAAAAATCTGAAATGTTTTGCCCTTTGTTTTCTCACATGGCACATTAAAAAGTCAATTCAGCAAGCATTTCCTGAGTGTCTGCTGCATGAAACACTCAGTGCTGGCCAGTGGGAGAAAGGAAGCTCTGGGGAGGATCGAGTTCTCTGGTAGAAGAGTGGGCAAGATTCTCTTACAGTCCCACAGGCCCAACTTCAAAAAGAAGTCTTCTGGAGAGAAGATCCTGTCCTACCCCTTCCTTCAGAGAAAGAGATTTGAGTGATCTAAGTTTTAAACAAGATGCCACTTGTCTTCTGTATTGCATACCTTGCAGACACAAGAAGGGGAGGGAGACCAACCACACTTCCCTCAATAATTCATAACTTATTGAGCAACTACTAAGCTAAGCGATAGGAATGCAACATCAAAGGAGTGGCAGTTACAGCGCCTACTGTTATGGAATTTACAATCCAGTTTGGAAATTCCAGGCATTAAAAATTAATTATGAACTTGATCGGCATGCCCAGGATGCCACTGTCCGGAAGCCCAAGAGGGAGATTCTAATCATCCAGTCCAGTACATAATATTCCCTTTTCAAGCATGTTCCTTTAGGAAACCACAGATAATTCTTCAAAGTTATCACAAGTATTTGATACCAGCCCAGAAAAGTCCTCTGGACTTACCATCCCCTCCCCATGTCCACTTCAATCCTTCTGTGTGTCCTGGTGACTCAGCTGCATCTCAGGTCCTTTTCCATTTGTTTCATGCTTACATATTCATTCTTTTGGGAGGGCAGTTCAGGCAGCCACCTCTCTTCAATTAAAGTGAGTACTGGCCAGACCCCATGCCCTGCCTGTTGAGCAGCCCCAGCTTTGATCAGGACCAGCCTCATCTTTGCCATCTGTGGGGGAAAGACCATGGCAATGTGGTAGGTGCTGAAGCAGGAGCGTGAGCTCCTCCCTTCAGGAGAGGGAGGGATGGCTTCTGAATTTGAAAGGAGACAACTGTCCATGTCAATCACCAAGTCTCTCTGCAGAATGCTCTGCTCTGTGTGTGTGAAGTGCTAAGGGGGCAAATGAAAGAGATAAGTTATGTGAGTCTCCCCTTGACTTTGCAGAATTCTGGAACATTGAAGCATTGACAGTTTAGCCCTTGGGTGTTTTGCTAGCTGCCTTACCCTTCCTTGCTCAAGCATGAAGCCTCAATAAAGCCAAGGGACCCTGAGCCCACCCTGCAGTGTCACACTTTGGGGTTCTTCACAGTGCATCCATTCGCTTACCACCCAAAAAAATCATACATTTCTGTAAACTGCTCTTATGATCCCTCCCTTGGGGATTCTTCCCTGAGGACCACCCAGCACAAGAATAGGTAATTTCCCAGCAAGCTTTCTCCTCCAGCACCTTGTAATTTTCTTAACATGACGTGCCACACTGAAAGTCCTGAGATGGGATTTTGGCAGACCTGTCCCCTCCTCTGGGTTGGGTAGCTGCGGAACAGAAATGGTGTTTTTCGTCTTGGAATAGTGTACAACTCACTCCTCTCCCTCTTAAATTGATGCTATGCTCAGAATTACTTTTTGAAGGATCTGATGGACATGAGTTGGCAGAGAGAAGACCCAAATTGATGTCTAGCGAATTAGACTCTGTGAACAAAATGGAACTAAATTTGATTAAATGGGTCTCTTGCAACATCATAATTCCATTCTGGAGTGGAAGTCTCCACTTTAAGACAGCGAAGCTCTGGTTTTGAAGTTTCCCTACGGGATCCCTGAAATGGATATATTCTATTCCACAGGCCCTGCCCTCTTTCCCCTTCTGGCCTCTGATTCTTAGCATTGCAGAAATATTACTCCCAGAAATAAACTGATCTTTTGAAAAGTAACTAAAATCACGCATTCCAACTAAGGACAATGAACTTGATGTTTTAAAATAAAGTATAAGTTTCTGTGCCAACATGATGAACTTGTTGACTACTACTATGTTCTTTCGATGTTTGAATAAACATAAATGTGATTTCCAAATATTTGTTTGAATAAAAACACTTTGCGATTCTTTTTCTTCCTACCTTTGTCAAATGTTACTGAAGGTCAATGGGGTACCTAAACTCCACATTATATCCTTACCTTAAGAGTGACCCAGATAGTGAAATTTTAGTTTCAAATCTGTAACCATCTTGCAAGATACATTTGGAAGTAAATACACATTGTAAAAATTTAACTCTGTGAAGATGAATGTAGAAAGAAAACTCAGAGCCCTTGGCTCTAAGTTCGATTTATCTGTTCATCACTTACAATAACAACAATGGATATCGGTACAGCATTTGTTTACTGAAAGTACTTGTTCTCACTGAATCCTTCCAACAAAACAGGGTGATGCTTTGTTATTTCTATCATTGTCAAGATCTTGTTGATGCAGAAACTAAAATTAGGAAACTTACATGATTTTCCAAAAGATAAATATATAAGAGGTTTTGAAAACCTGCCTGGTGTGGTAGAAAGTATCCTGGCTCCAAGCACACAGAACTTAGTTTGGTTCTTGGTTCTTCCACTTACTTGAGATCTTTGACCATAACAGCCCTTACAAGAAAACTTTGTCCCACACACCAGGTGCCGGTCAGCCCTGAGCCCTGGGTGTGACTTCTGTTACTTAATCATCATAGGAGCCTCTGATTACGTTCCAGCAGAGGCAAACCGACTACTGAAGAAACTGACACACAGAAGGGATGAGAAACTTGCTGGAATCTTCTGATGGTTGGACAAAACAGGATTTGAAACCAAGCAATTTGTCTCCAGAATCTGGGTTCCTGATCACTAGGTAACACTTTGCCTGCAAGTCAGTTAGTTTACCTCTCTGAGCCTCAGTATTTTCATCTGCCAAAAAAAAAAAAAAAAAAAAAGGTAATGATACCCAGTTTGCAGTATTGTTAAGAAAATTAGAAATAATGCCTGTAAGGCACCTAGTAAAACTTTCTGGTACACAGGGAGCACTCATCAAATTTATAGACTTCACTAACCCACAAGATATTTTCCATGAACCCATAAAGAGGCAATCCTCTGAAATGGCATCCAGAGCCCTGTCTCTACCTCTCGCTTGGTGAATGTTTGTTAGTGAGTTGTGTATTCACTTATCCAGTTAGAATAGAGCTTCCATCAGAATCTCAAAAAAATGTCCGTGCCCCACCCCCTATAAAAAAATAATCATCAATGTTGGACAATCTTGAAATAAATCATATGCTCTCTGGCTCTATTTTTTAATGTGAAAATTATTTAAATATTTTTCCAACATCTTCATCAGAAATGTATTTGCCTATTATCTTTTAAGCACAGATCTATTTTCTTCAGATAGGTGTCTTAGCATTTGAATGTTTGGAGAAAGGAGTGTTCCCTGCATCAGTTCCGCTGTTGGGTCTGGACGAGTTTCCCTGAGCGTACGTGAGTGCCAGTGTTTACATGGGCCCTGGGGGTGAGTGATTTTTGGCAGCGGGCTGCAAGCCTGTCCTGAATTGGCTGTCCTCCACTTATCAGAAAGCAACTAGCATGTTTATCCTGTTCCCTAATTAATCTCATGCTGGCAAACATCATACTCCCACAAGCAGCAGTGCCTGGGGACATGTGGCAACCACGTGGGATGCTGGTGAATCGCTTGGCTTATTCACCGTCAGGGCAGTTGCCACCCCAGTCCAGCAGGACCATGAGGAGAAGTGGGTGTCAGCAGGTGCACCACCTCCCAGCACAAGAGCATAAAGGAAGCAACAGAACCAGGGAGTCCCAAGCTGTCAAAAAAATAGCAGAAGCATCTCAGGCCAATGTGTGTAAGGTTTACAAGAAGTTCAAACCTGCCTGGGCCTATTTTGAGGAAATAAGTTGGTGGTGTCATTAACAAAGGGTCTTCTTTAATAAGTCACCAGATCCAAAAATTTCAAAGTAAACAGTGCCAGAAACAGTGCAAAGCCACACTCATTCCGCACTCGCTCTTCTATTTCTGCTCCTCTGTCATCACTTCTGCCACTTTCTTCAGCTGGTTCTTTGAGAAAAACAGCTGAGTCTAATGCGTTCAGGGAGAGTATGAAACATTCCTGGACAAAAAGAAGTTACAACATCTTCTCAAATAAATGTCCAACTGTCCTTCAGAGGTTCTAGGGAAGTGTACACAAGCTCCCCTCCACACCCTCTTATCACAGCTGCTTTACCAGGCTTCGGTGCTGCGTGCATCTGAACACTAAAATTACGACTATTAAAATGTATATCGTCATGTTTACCACAGTGTCTCCGGTATTATTTCAACCATCTGTAAGTTGTGCAGGGGAGGATAGAAAGTGATAATAGTTTTGGTTTTGTTTGTTTGTGTGTTTGTTTTGACAGCAGGGATTGAACCCAGAGGCAGTTAACCACTGAGCTACATCCCCAGCGCTTTTCGTTTTGTATTTTCAGACAGAGTCTCACTAAGTTACCCAGGGCCTTACCAAGCTTCTGAGACTGGCTTTGAACTTCGATCCACCTGCCTCAGCCTCCCAAGCTGCTGGGATTACAGGCGTGGACCACCGCACCCAACTGATATTATTAATCTTACATGGAATAAACCTTTGAAGGCTTCAGACCACTGTCTCTGTTTTCCAGTTGACGATCTCAGGTGTCTATTTTTTTAAACATATAACATCCCCATGCTTTTCATTTCTGGCATTGGGGATTGAACCCAGGTGTGCTTTACCACTGAGCTATAACCCCAACACTTTTCCTTTTTTATTTTGACATAGAGTCTCACTAAGTTGTTTAGGGCTTCACTAAGCTGCTGAGGCTGGACTTTGAACTTGTGATCCTCCTGCTTCAGCACCTGAGTTGCTGGGATTACAGGGATGTGCCACAGTGCCAGTTTCTAATGAAAGTATTAGGTGCACTCATCCTCAGAGGAGTCGGTTAATAAACAAAGTCTGGTTCATTCTGAAACTCTACAGAACGCTTAGAGACGGTGTGAATAAAACTTCAAATTGCTGCTCTCCTTATCTTAAAGAACCCCTTCAAATGTGCTTCCCACACCAACTACCAAGTTACCTCCCACCTTCACTTCATAGCCACATTTCTGGTACTCCTCCCACGTGTTCCCCAGCTCTTCACAATCTGGGTTCTACTCTGGTCACATATGGAAACTACTTTCTTAACAGTGACCTAACAACCTCTGAATACCACTACTTTTCTTGCCAGTCCTCTAAAACCACCACAGAGATGATCACTTCCCCATCCTCAAGCCCACCCCACCTTCTGGGTCCCAATCTGCCATGTGTTGCCCTTCTACATATTTCGACTTTTCTATCAGTCCATTTTGTTGATGTTTTTATCTTCATCTTAATCACACGTGCTCATTATGTGCAGTTTCAGTTCATTGAACTTGTCAAATAGTATTACGTGCCCACTAATGTGGAGGGCACTTCCAACAATATGGCAAACTAATTTCTGAAAGCCTTCCAGTTGCAAAATTCCTCAAAATACTGTATGAATATATAAGTAGTCATTTAAATAAGGGAGAGGGGAACCAAGAAATATCAAAGTATGAGAAAAATAAAAATCAGTATAAGGATGCTAAATACTCCTCAGTCTGCCTTCTCTAGTAAAATCCAAGCCCATATTTTTATGAGCTACTATATAGTTACCTCTGACTATGACATAAAACCTTAAATTCAAAATGCTGAGAAAAAAGCTATATATTTTTCTTCAAAATTACCTGTCCCTTTGTTCTCAGACTAAGCAAATGGAAACATAGATCTTCTAGTTAGTCATTTCCAGAATTTCTAAACTGCCCTTTACCTGCCCTCTGCCCATCCTATGGTGACCAGGTATCCAGTGCACCTGGATAACTATGTGTCTAGAGGGTTAATTCTTGTTGATTTTCTCCATTCCCAAAATCCATGTAACTGGGTTTCAGTCTTGGTTTTTTATTATATTTTGGATGGAAGGTTCCCAAAAAACTCATGTGAGATAATGCAAAAATGCTCAGATGTGAAATGATTGGGTTATGAGAGCCTTGACCCAATAAGTGAGTTAATCTCCACATAGAGACTAACTGGCAACTGAAGGCAGGTAGGGTGTGGCTGGATATGGAGGGTCATTGGGGGCCTGCCTTTGGGGTGTATACTTTGTACGTGGAGTGAAGTCTCTCTCTCTGCTCCCTGGACCCATACCTCCTGCCATGATATTCAGCCTCACCTCGAGCCCCAAGGAATAGAGCCAGCCTTCTTGTGGACTAAGACCTCCAAAACTGTGAGCCCCTAAATAAAATCGTCCTCCTAAAATTGTTCTTGTTGGTTTGTTTAGTCACAGCAATGAAAACCTGACTAAAACAGTTATCTTGTGCTTTCTCTAAACTCTCCACTAAAACCAAATTTCTTCTCTTGTAACCAGGGACCCTGGCACTGGTGGTTTTTACCAAACCCTCCCTTGGGGACTTCTGTGCCTCAGCACCATTACCTCAGAAAGACTACCGTGTCATTTTTGCATCACACTTAACTACAGAAATCTAAGAAATCTATAATCGCACTAAACCTACCACAGGTTCATATTCTTAGCCCATGGTCTTTGGCCTCACACCAGTAAACTGAGCAACTTGAAAGAATACTTGCTACACACCTGTTACTATATCCCAAAGGGAACACTTCTTCCATATAGGAACATCTTGACCCTGAACTTCAATTCTACGATCTGCCAGGATTCAGGCAAGTTTGGGCATGTATCTGAGCACAAAAGTGGTGTGTTGGGACTGTGTCTACCCAGTTTATTTGCATGTAGATCCAATGAAGAAATCACTTCTCAAGAGAAGAGAGAGGCAGAGAATACTGATCAAGAAATAAATGCTTGGTCATTAAAAAGAAGGAGAAACTCTGAGTTTAGTGTGATACTAATTTCTTGACTATTCCTCCAAGCTGAACTCCTAGTTGAATTCTGTGTCAGTTCTATAGTGTGTCCATTGTGAGGCTGAAGAGAAAAGTTAAAAGCTATTGTTGCTTTGGTGCTGTGATAATTGCCAGCTGGATCCATAATGTCATCTTGTACTCTCAAAAATGAAAAGGTATTTCAGGACAGGGGTCAGTGAGAGGACAGAATGGAAACCCATCTAATACCCTGGAGTCCCTGAGATGCACACTGTGACTCCACAATCAGAATAGAACAGAAAAGGAAGGAAAGTTCAAGGTCACTCAAAGAGGAACCAGGTAGGCAATAGGCAAAGAAAAGTCTCAGGACAAAGAGTTGGCACAAGACTCAGTTTCTAGGAGTTTGCCCCTCCTCTGATCTTACCAAAAATCACCAGCAACACCTTCTTATTATACCTCCTATCCCCTGGAAAGGCAGGTGATGAGCAAGATGTTGTGACAACCAGTATAGAGCACACAATCTTTCCGCAACCAACTATCATAGTCCACATGGGCACGAAGGAAAACCCTTTCCATGCAGCCTGGTCCAGCAACTGAAAGTTGTTTATTTCTAATGACCCCCCCTTCTTTGTCTTTGTCTGTTCCTCCTCCCCTTTCCTTTATGTTCATTTTGATACCATAGTCAAATGTGTGTTTTTCAAAGTCTTTCTCTTTATCTTGAGGTAGGATATGAGGCATACATCCTGACATCTCTTGGGATGACTTGAAACTCAAATAAGATTCTTGGAAAATCAATATGGCAACCATAGCAAGAAAACTACTGTGATGTGCTCCTTGAAATAATGATGAGTAAAATGGTCAAAAGACCAGCAATGGGTTGGAGATGGAACAGAGATGATTTTAAATATGTAATTTCTCCTCTTCAGCAAAAGGAAAATGATTCTATATTGAATTATATTTACTTGATTCTGACAGAAGAGCTTACTACATATTTAAAATAGCAGAAATGCTGGATGAATAACAGATGGAGTCGTATTGTGGCTTCTGGTCATAACTCCAGTGAGTGAATGGACTCATATTTCTAAGCACCTCGGACAGTTCCTTTGCTCTCCTTGGTTCTACCCTCTGCATCTTCCTGTTGGGATAAATTGGTCATATTATTACTACGCCTGTTTTTAAATCATGTATCAGAAAGTATTTCAAATATCCTCTAGCACAGATCCTTTTTTGAGAGGTGAAGAAATTGAAACCCGGGATGAATAACTTTGTCTCAAGTCACTATTACAGGGTGAAAATATTCAGGTCTCCTAAATCTGATTCTGAAAGTCTTCTCTATAACATATTAAGGTTGGCTAACTTCCTTTTAATAATTTTTTTAAATAAGAAACATCAAGAAAGTTGTGAGATTTTAAGATTCTGTACTATCGTTCTGTCCTCTCTCAGTCATCTTCATAATCTACACATGTGCTCTGGAAGGTCCTATGTCGGTCATTACATGTTTTCTATGCCCATATTAGGCTAAAACTATTCTTTATATCTTAATTTATATCTTCATTTATTGTATTTTAACCCAGTTCTCTGTATATGGCTGGCTTACGAAGGTGTCAGAAAACAAGTGTCTCCTAGAAATCTGCTCAATATGCAGGAAATAGGAGCTTATGCACCCTTTAACATTCCCTCCTGTGTGCATAAATATCCAAAATGCTCTTATCATAAGAATAAATCTATAAATGATAATTTCCCTTGATTTACATCACACATCTGTATCAATAACCTCATTTTTAAAATCCTCAGGGCCTGTTGTTATCATTGCTGTCATCACTACTAATGCAAGTCCATGCTAGAGATGTCACACCCATGGAAGTCTCTTAGAAAACATTTTTATGTACTATTCCTTACACAAAACCATCCTTTGCTTTCTGCATTACCACCATATTTTCCTTTCAATCAGTTTTTGCTCATGACTGTTACTACATCACATTTTAGGCTCTACCGAGTTTAAATACTGTCAGAACAAATACAGCTTTTCCAAACTGCTCCTCGTTTATTCTCTTCTGTATGTTCCCACTACAAAAAAGGTTTTCTTCTTTTCCTTGAGGTCCTTGATTTTAACCTATTCTTTTCCCTAACACACTTCTAGCATGTGACCACTATACCTCTGCCTTCAGTTCTCATATTCTTATACATCTCCCACCTAGCCTTACCTTTTTATCATTTCCACCTAATTAAAATAAGAGCTCGCTCTACTACCCAAACTTTCTTGTCATCAGCAGGGCCAGAAGTGCTATTAGAGTTCTCTCTGGTGCTGAAAAGATCATTTTAATAATACTATATCTGCCATAGCCATAAATTTCATTTGTAACCCATCCTGCCTCCCATCAAGAACCCAGAGCACCCAGCACTTTTTCCTTTAATATGGCATGGTTCATACTCTCTTCAATGACATACATTACTTGGAGCACCGACCTTTTGTAGGGACACAAAAGTTATGAGACATGGCATACACCATCTAAAAGCCACAGGCAATGAATTATAAGATAATTCAGTGCAAGGTGTATCAGAGACTCAGTAATGATTCTCATAATGGGCAGTCAATAATGGATAAAAGGTTCAGAGAAATCTTTCCTGGTCAGGTCTATGGAACAGAAGGTGGAAAAAAAGAATATTGTACCACAGGTTATTTCTTGACTTTAAAAAATTATTTTATAATATTGGTAGATATATAAAATAGTTCTATTCAAAAAGACTTTCAAAAAGTCTAAAATTCCAGCAGCTTGGGAGGCTGAGGTAGGAGGATTGAAAGTCCAAAGCCAACCCCAGCAACTTATTTGAGACCCTGTTTCACGTAAAAAATAAAAATGGGCTGGGGAGGGGCTGGAGCAGTGGCTCAGCAGTTATGGTGCTTGCTGGGCATGAGTGAGGACCCCAGGACCATGTACACAACTAAGTGTCAGAGCAATGAAAGCCATATGAAAAACTAAATAACATTGATTCTCTCTTTCTTTCTCTCTCTCTGTCTTTATCTCTCTCTCTCTCTCTCTCACTGTCTCTTTTTGAAAAATGGGCTGGGGATGTTGCTCAATGGTTAAGAACTTCTAGGTTCAACCTCTGGTGCCAGCCTCTCTCCCAAAAGAAGAAAAAAAAAGATTTTCATAACTATCTCCAAAAGATAAAAAGATCACATGTTTGTGTACATGAAAACAAAATGTTAAAACTTCTTTATATTGATTTTTAAATATCAAAAAACATAAGTGGAATAGCTATACTTGGCATGCATTTATATATATACCAATCAATTTCTTGTATATGCCTCTAAAACTCTACCATCAGTATTTTTTGAGGAATATATATTTACTCATTAATACTACTATTTTCAATTTTGTCATAGTTTCCTGCAATCTTCTTAAAACTGAATTTTTGTTTAATAAATTTGAAATTAATGGCAATGCCAGTTGCTTTTTTTCTTTTAGACCATATTACTTTTTATTGAATAAACAGTTAATATAGGTGCTCAGGTGAAGTCAGAATAAATTCTGCTACTAGGGGATAGTCTTAACTCTGGTTCTTTGTAAGGAAAACACATGTAATTCAGTCCACATATTTTAAGAATTTTTGCCTTTTGGTTTCCATCTAAATTACTTTCTTTGACAAATTTATTTATAAGACCAAACTGTTCAAATAAGATGTCTCTATTTACAATTTCCAAAGTGTTTCACACAACATAAATGCCATAAAATAATAAGTTGTCTCAACTTCAGTCCACTTTGGTAGAAAACATAAAAGCAACTAATTAAAAATAAAAATTGGGCTAGAGATATAGCGGTACAGCACTTTCCTAGTATGCATGAGGCCCTAGGTTCAATCCCCAGCACCACAAAAACTAACAAATAGAGTAAAATAATAAAAGTTCTATCAAAAAAATCTCACCAAAAGTTGACATTATTCAAGTTTCCATGGATTTCAGAATGAAAGCTTCTATTTGTGCTCTCAGCCTCATTTGATCAAATGTGTCATGCTTTTGTATTCAAGTTCAATTCTTCTCCTATATTTATATTTATTTTCAAGATCTCCCTGCTTGCAAACTTTGCTTTTAATAATTGTAATTTTCTAAAAATCTTCAAAACCTAAATAAAGTGTTGTGGTACAACAATCATGAAAATTTAATGGGAGGTTTCAAAATGATTTGGACTAAAATACAATAAAAATTAAGAAAACTTGTTTACAAATAAACTTCAAAACTTTATAGGAAATTTAAATCATTTTACATAAAGTTTAGAACATGGTTTAGTCAACATTTTCATTATTGTGACCAAATGATGTGACAAGAACAATGTACAGGAGGAAAAGTTTATTTCTGGCTCATGGTTGTAGAGGTCTCCGTCCATAGACAGCCAGCTCCATTGCTGTGGGTTGGAGATGAGCAGAACATCATGATGGAAGTGTGTGAAGGAGGAAAGCCACTCAGAATGTGGAAATCAGGAAATAGAGTGCTATCTGCTCATCAGGGACATAATATATAACCCAAGGGCACGCCCCCAGTGACCTCCCTCCTCCAGCCATACCTTACCTGCCTACGGTTAACCATCCAGTTCATCCATGTAAGTGGACCAATGCACTGATTAGGTCACAGCTTTCCTAACCTGATTGTTTCACCTCTAAATATTCTTGCTTTGTCTCACACACAAGCTTTCGAGGGACACCACAACAGAACATATATGAAATTTGATTGGTTACAAGTAGGAAAGCATATACCTCTCTTATTTAGTTTTTTTTAATACTCAAAATCAGCTATAACAAAATTTTTATTTAATTATTTTAGCTATATTTATAAAAATTGTTATAAATGTTTGTATTAGCTTAACTATTAACTAGAATTTTTTGTTTGTTTGGATGAACGCTGTTTAAATAATTATTTTGCCAATCATTTCCTGTACATTCCTCTTTCACAGGCTTCTTCACTTAGTAATAGCACTGGTTAAACTACGGCCGTGTGCTCCACCACATCGTGCATTTGAATTATTATTACAACACATGCTTGTTTCAGGGTTGAAAGTTTTAGTTGAACTTATGCTATCCAAAAATAAAGTCAGAAGGGGCTGGAGTGGTGGCTCAGTGGTTCCAGTGCTTGCCTGGCATGCTCAAGTACACGAGTTCAAACCCCAGCACCACGTACACAACAAAGTCTCAGAGCAAAAATAAAGTCAGAAATTGCACTTTGAAGGAATGAACTTCCAAAACTTTACTTGGTTCTTTGAATGGCCTTCCAATTTAATACATGTGACTAAGCCTTTTTCAACCACAGTTCTATAAGAGAATTAAGTTCTAATGCTTTAAGCATCCATTTTTTTGTGGGGGACATAAACTTCTCCCCATCTAGAATGGTATGAATTTTGTACCTCTGGTAGAATTCAGCAAGTCATCTGTCAAATCACTTTTCTGTATTCTGTCCTTCAGATGAGAAATATGGTCGAATACACTAACATGAAACTGGCAAGATTTAACTTCTCACGAATATTATCTTCTATAAATGAGGCTGCACATTGACAAGTGTTACTTCAGTTTTTATATTATGTTCACAAGAAATATTAGAATAAAATACTTTAAAGAATTACTCCAGTAGAAGTTGTTTTTAAAATGCACACGTCATGCTTCATAACACCTTCTACAACTGCAGATGTTAAATCATGGCCTTCAGGCACAGCCTTCTTAAATAACTATGAATTTTCCAGTAGATGCTGATGCTTCTTCAGCAGATTTGTGTTTTTTGTGTTCTCGTGTGGTCGGTGATAATACCACAACCTCCCGGGCAGATGGCCACTGTGGACAGGCATTTGGTAAAGTTAAATATTCGTCACCAACTTTCTTGAGAATGAGTTCACTGCTTAAATTTTGATGCAACAGGTACTTTGATTCCTTTGCAACTTAATTCTATCAAAGTGGATTATTGTGAAAAAAGAGTGCCTCAAAACAGTAAAACTGTGGCTGTCAACCTATAACATACAGTAAGTGACAAATGACCACAGTAAGAGCATTGACATTACTCACTCCATTCTCTAGACAGCACTGCTCATCTTCTGTTTCATGGACACCTAATCCAGTTCTCTGCTCTTGCCATTGATACTGCTGAGCAGCCCTAACAGATTTGTTTCTCGCTCAGGTCTCAGCAAATGGCCATGCCAAGGACATACCACGACTGACTTCAAAACAAGCAGCCATTAAGGCAGAAAGTGCAAATGCTTTTCCCAGAACCACTCAAGATCAGTCAGAATTAGCTATCTCACACTGCTGGCATTTGATCAGTGAGCACATGGCCTTCCCCACCTTGAAAAAGAGGCATTACTGAGTTGTGTCTGGGTAGAGTGGTTTAACTACATCTAGAGCAGAGACCTCTGTTCACTACAAATAAGTTTCACCTGGACTAAAAGAGCTCTCAACCAAGCCTACATACAAAGCGGTGGCCTAACCCATCCTAACAAAGTAAAAGTATTTTTTAACGTAACTATTAATATTAATTTTGTGTTAAAGAGTGAAAAGTAGGGGCTGGAGTGGTGGCTCAGCAGTTACGGTGCTTCCCCGGCATGCACAATTACGTGAGTTCAAACCCCAGCACCACGTACACAACAAAGTCTCAGAGCAATGAAAGCCATGTGGAAAACTAAATAAAAAATTGATTCTCTCCTTCTCTCTCTCTCTCTCTCTCTCTCTCTCTCTCTCATTGTCCCTCTTCATTAAAAAAAAAAGTGAAAAGTACAGAGCAAATGCTAAAATGGTCAGAATGCTGTGCTACAGGCAAAGTCTGGAGACCATGGCAGACATAATAAACCTACCATAAGCAAACAAAGAAAATAATTTAAGCAATTTTTTTCTTAAAAATATTTAAAATTTCTACACTCAGTGTTCAATAAAGATCACAATTTCCCCATGTGGCTTCTTTACTATGAGAAAAAGGAAATCTCTGCTAAAGTGAGGCTTGGTATACTCTATATTACTTTCCAATAGATTAACTTAAGTAAACGAAATTGCCCTCTTCGTATTTCAAACAGTTGAATATCAGCAAGTTTGCAATGATAATCCCAACATTCTGAGCCAGTCCATGGTTCTGAAGTCATGGTTGTTGATGCTTAAGAGTAAAAAGAATTTTGGAAGAACAACATAGAACACTAAGTCCAAATGCACTTTCCAGAAGAGGATTAGGACATAGAAGATCAAGTGCTGTAAAAGTCATTTAATGGTTGTTGTTTTAACTATGTTCCTAAAATTTTATTAAATATGTTTTAAGGAAGATTTTCCCTGAAATATTTTCAAGGGGTTATGAGTTCAAAAACCAAAGAAAAACCAGAGGTTCATAGAGGATACCAGTAATTTGTCTGGCACTTTGCAAAGTGGGAAAGAGAATTGAAAACTGAATGGGACTGATTAGAGGAGAAAAGAAAGAAAAGCAAGAACAGATTCTCAGGGAAGATCGGGCCTTGCCCTGAGGTGTACCAGTCACGCACTTAAAACTCTTTAACATCAAAACCCTGTTTAACACATGCTAACGCCCAGCTGGATATGATTTTCAATTCTCCCCTTAATTTTTCTCAGGTGCTGAACTCATAAGGGTCCAACTACTTGAAGCGCATGTCACGGCTGAAGCCGTCTAACTCTGACTGTAACAGGGGACTTACTGCAACAGTGTGTTATGAAGGAAACTATCTTATTATAATCTGGGGTGGCATGCAGCATGGGATTTTGGGGAAAAGACAAGTCTTGGACCTATGATTGGCCACAACTCTGTACAAACTAGCTGACACAATCTACCAGTCACTGCCTTCAGGTAAAGGGAAGACTTGAAGCGGCTGTCCTCCCAGGTGATGGTACTGTGCTTTTTTCCTGAAATTAGGATAATGCAAAATTAGCAGAGAGTTTCTGCTTCAATATTGTGTTCTTAGGTGGCTCCCAGAAAAGAAAAGAAGAGGACTGGGAGCAAAGTCTCAGGAATCTTTGATTAATATGGTGAAATAGGGACTGGGAGAAAGGGGGATAAATTTGTTTTCAAATCACTATTAGCAAACCTGCCTCTGGGAGCGATGGAAAACGAACATCATTTGAAGAGTTTATTTTTGCTCCTTGCCGAGATCTGTGTGACAGAAACTCAGCCTTACTGGGTTTTTTGTTTGTTTTTGTTTTGTTTTATTTTTTATCCTGCTGTTTTTCAATTTGTTCAGAACTGAGATATTTTGAATCTGAAAGAAAAAAAATTCCAGGGTAAAGTTCCATGTCTGGACTTTTTTTTAATAAAAATGTTTTGGAGGGTTACATATTTGAGAAACTTCAAAGCATATGTTGTTAATCACTCTATTGGTATTTCATCAGTGTTTGCAATTCTGACTAATTAAATCTAAATGAAATCCGTATTGGAGACATTTAATATACAGTTCAATAAGCTGCATGTCGAGTAAAATTTCTGTAAGGATGGAGGAAATTAATTTCCATGTGTGTTATTCAGGGTACCCCCCTTCCCTTGAAGGCTCTCTTCCAGAAACAGGAAGCTTCCTTTGTTGTTGACTTGTTTGTTACCGCAAACTCACTTGCAGTTAACCTCTTAGGAGATAAGGTTGTTTTGATTAGAGATACTAAATGGATCATAAAATGATTGTCCAGTCTTCACTTTATAGCTGGGGAGATTGATCAAAACATCAAGGATATGGGATTTACCCAAGGTCACGTTAAGTGGTTCGTAATTGTCACACCTAATTCATGGCTCTTGGCTTATCCCACTGTGTAGATTCAATGATGCCTGCTCATGGGTGCCATGATCAGTCTTCTGTTCCTTCTGCATTTGCCTTGAGCTCTCAGATCTCATAGCCACCTGCTCCTCCCTGTTCTATTTTTCCATTAACTTTGGGGATTTTCACCTTTTTGAGTCGAAGATGGAGGGCTAGAACAATTGAATTCATTAGCTTTTTCTGACAATATATTAGCAATAGACAAGTGGGAAGAAGGGTATATTTAGGAGAAATTACTCCTTCCCTTTTTCCTTAAGGCTCTCTCCCTGAAACTTCTCCATTATCACTCTGAAGATCAGGATGTTGAGTGAAATATTAAGTCTTGGTGGCAGCCGAAGACTACTAACATTAACCTAGCCCATTTTTCACTAGTGTGCCTACAATCTTTTGTCCATCACTCCAAAATCTTTGTAATAGGTTGATATAAATTTACTTCTGGTCTTTATTTACACTAAGTATGAATATTAAGCAAATATTGACATTTTGTTTAGAGGGTATGTCTCCAGACACCGCTGGGGTAGATTATAATAGTATAGGCATTATATTACATTTCTAAGTTTCACAAAATCCCAAATTAAAAAACACATCTGGCAATTTGAGATTTTGCATAAGAAATTGTGGAGTTGTATATAAAAGTTGCATGCTTTTGGAACCTTGGAAAATTTTAACATATGATTTGTGGTACTCCAGTGAGATGATCCAACTTGACTTTCAGTCCTACAGCTAGGCACAGGGTCTATTTTGGGTGACAGATACTCATTTATGCAGAGCATATGTTCTGTACCTACCCCCAAAACTCATGATGACATTCTCAGAGGACATTTCAAGGAAATTCTTTCCAAGAACTGAAAAGCCCTTTAGCTTAGATCCAGAAGCAATTCTTGCACTTGGAGCACTCACATAAATACTCAGAAAGCCAGCAAATGCAGCAGAATTAATGATTACCCTAGTGAGATTTTCCCTAAATAAATTTCTTTGAAAAAGTGTAATAAGATGGAAATACAAGGGGGCTGGAGCAGTGGCTCAGAAGTTACATTTGTCTGGCATGTGCAAGGATGTGGCTTTGTACCCCAGCACCACTTACACAACGAAGTGTCGGAGCAATGAAAGCTACATGAAAAATTAAATTTAAAAATTAATTCTTTCTCTTTCTCTCTCATTCTCCCTCTCTTTAAATAAAAATGGAAAATAAGGCTATAACCTAAAATATTTAAGAAGCCTGCATATACAACACCCTGCTTTTGTAAACTGATGGTTTTCATTTGCCTATAAAATGTCCTAGAAAAATCCTGCAAACACACACACCTGCATATGCATACACACAAAACCAATAGCTCATTCTGATCACAAAACTCATCGTTTTCCTAAAATACGTTCAAACATCTCAAGATCCATAACAATTCCATAAAACAAACATGGAGAAAGTTGTTTACTAACTACAGAACATTGCTGGCAGTTCTGAGTTCTCTGGCATTCTCAAATCGAATGACAAACAGAATAAGAAGAGTCACTAGGAAACCTGTTCATGCAGGAAAGCTTATAGGCGCTTGACTATGGGAGGGACCTTCTGATTCACTCACTGAACATTGCCTTAAAATGTTCCTGTTAATATCTTAAGAGATTTCTCTTGTAAAACAAGATCCTTTAGGTAAACTTTTCAGGTGGGCACATTTTAGCTAAACACAGTTTTCTACACTATTATGATAAAATACACATAACAGCATAAAATTTACCATCTTGACAATTTTTAAATGTACAATTTTGTGGCATTAAATATATTCACAATGTTGTTCGACCATCACCACCATCCATACGAAGAAATGTTTTCATTGTCACAGACTGAAATGTTCAACCCATCAAACAGCTCCCCATTTCTCACTTCCCCTAGCCCCAGGAAATACCATTCAGCTTTCTGTTTCTATCAATGCCACTACTCAAATGGAATCAGACAGCACCTGTCTTTTTGTGACTGACGTATTTCACTTTGTATAATGTTCTCAGTGTTCTTTCATGTTGTAGCATGTGTCAGAATTTCCTTCTTTTTTAAGGCTGAATAATATTCCATTGTATGTATATATCACAGTTTATTTATCCATTCATTCCTCCATGGGCATTTGGTTTGCTTCCACCATTTGGCTACTATTGAATAATATTGCTATGAACATGTGCATGGAAATATTGTCCAAGCCTCTGCTTTTCATTATTTTAGGAATCTATCTAGAAGCAGGATTGCTGAAAGGTATGGAGATTCTATGTTTTAATTTTTGAGGAATCGCTGTACTCTTCCACAACAGCCCCACCATTTTACCTCACTCCCAACAGAGCTCCAGGGTTCCAATTTCTCCAAATCCTCACCAATACTTGTGTAGTATTTTTTCATGTGCCTATTTGCCATTTGTATATCTTCCATGGAGAAATGTCCATTAAAGTCCTTTACCCATTTTGTGTTCACAATGTTTGCTTTGGGGGGTTGAGTTTTAAATTGTAAAAATTAAAGGCAGCTATTAAAAATCATTAGCTCTTCCTAAAGGTGGAATTTGCTCTGAGATATGAATTCTCATGACTGGAAACATTTTCAAACAGAAGCTAAAATTATAGCTCATTATTAATTTACTGATTTTCTACATTAAAAAATTTAGGACCAAGCATGTAGATCAGTGAAAGAATACTTGCCTAGCATATGCAAGGCCCTGGGTTCATGCCCAACATGGCAAATAAATAATTAGTTAATCAATTTTAATTGTTTATGGTCCAATTGCACACATTTATTAACACTCCACTTGAACTTCCACTAAATTGTGGTTTCATTCATTCACCAAATACTTATTAAACAGCTATTATGTGTTGTATTTATTCTGGTTACTGGGGATACGGTAATGAATGAAGCAGCTTTAGAGCTGAGGGTCTTGCACTGTGATACGGAGGAGACAGAAGATGTGGGACATTGCTATTTGAGAATCACAAATACCTACAGGAAGAGAATTACAGGTAATAGTTAACAGGGACAGAAAATGCCTTGAGGCAAGAGAATGCTTGGCATCTTGAGTGAACTCTGAAGTCTGGCATGGCTGAGAGCTATAGTAGGGCTCATGGTAGGGGACATTATCTGAGTAGGCAGAGCATAGAATCCCAGGGAAGGGATTTGGGACCTTATTTTAAGATAAAGAAAAATCAATGAGCTATGGAAGAATGTGATCAGATTGAGATTTCTGAAAGATTACTCTATCTGCCATGTCAAGAAGATTCCTAGCCTGGTAAAAATGTCACTGCCCTAATAGTTGGCCCAGGGATCTGTATTTATTTTTTGTTCGTTTCTTCTTTCTCCATTAAACCTTGATACTAAACCACTTAATAGTCCCAAATTCTAGTAAGCAGTAATTAAATGAATTAAAATATGTTCAGTGAATAATTAATCCTCATAAAGCTGTGGGATCAAGTGAAATATGCTTCAATATTTTCATTCTAAAGATGAAAAGCCCAAGTTATAAGTGACGATGTGCCCCAAGATAGTAAAAGAGTGGAAACTGAGTCCAATGTCCCTGAATGTGTGGGACACTAGGCTTTCAATCGCTTGATCACCCAACAAGTACACATCGAACTCTTACTTAGTGCTGGGCACTGTGCTAGACTCTGAGGATTGCGGGGGCAGGATCAATGAAAATTTTTATTTTCATGGAGTTTATACTCTAGGTAACCTTGTGTTTTGTAATCTAAGATTTTTTACAATGTGCTATTCTCTCTAATATGGGGAAGGTATACCCCCAATTTGTGACACTGTCCTTCAAGGTTTGATCCATATCACAGTTTCTTGGCAGAACCCAACCCAATGAACAACTCTTTCACAAAATTCAACAACACCAAAAATCTTTTCAATAAGCTGTGAAAGATTATGTACAAGACTTGCTCGTCACCTAATATTGACACTTACATTTTCTGATGAAAGAAATCAGTCAGCTGTTAGACTGTCATTAGAATCTGCTACAACTGAGCAGTGTGGGGGTCAGATGAGGAGAGACCCAAACAGCAGGGAATGAACAACTCGCTGTTTCTCCACCCATGCCACCTTCCAATGCTGTGCTGGAGGAGATGTACATGCCACCTTATTGGAGATCTTCTCCAACATTATGGAGGCGCAGAGGGCTCTGTCGGCCACGCTTCTGTTCTTCTGAAGGAAACATCAAAGTGGAGGGAAGCAGACCTGGAACACAGAAGCGAGCCCCTCACTCTCTCTTAGTTCTCCTATAGCACGGTGCCAAAATGAATCCCTTTTCTAAGCCTTGAGGTTAATATGGCCATTTATAGATAGAAAGAGGAGATTAGGGATGTTGAAAGGGGACGTTTTTATGCTTTGCTTTTGATCCCTGTCTGGCACTCCTTAGAGCTGCCATGTGCCCCACACCTGATAAATACTGTTTTGCAAAAGGCAAAGAAGAGAATTTAAAGCCATAAATCTATCCCCACCACCACCCTTTTCTTTTTTATGGATCTAAAGGATAATTAAAACCATGCTCTCGCCTTGCAAATGAAGCCTCCTCTTTCTGGCAACCCCCATTTCGGATGAACTTGAGAGCAGTGTCAGTGCTAAGGGCGACCTTGGTGTGCTGCTGTCCAGCCATCGTGGAGCAGTCTCTGGCTTTGCAGGTCTCCCAGAGAGGGTACACCACCCAGGGGCTGTTGCCATAAGCAAGGATCTCTACACAGCTCTGCCTGGTACTTTGAACTTGGTTAATGCCTGGTGTTAATGAGGCCAGGTCAGGACAGTTCTTTTCAGAGAGCAAGAGAGAGAAAAAACCTTTCTTTGTTCTTTGGCCTTAGATTGCTGTCCCAAGCTTCAACCACTTTTTTCAGTTATCCATAGACACAGAAACTGGAATATGTGAATGGATCAAAACTGTCAGAAAAGCAATACAAAATATTATATAGCCATTTAAATGGATTATCATCAAAAATGGTATATGTATGATAAAAGAAAATATTCATGGTATAGCTTCAAAAGGAAGGAGCATAAATCAAAATATACCTACTTTTCTTATAGAGAGAGGGACAGAGAGAGAGAGAGGAAAAGAGAATCAATTTTATTTAGTTTTCATGTTGCTTTTGTTGCTCTGACTCTTCGTTGTGTATGTGGTGCTGGGGTTCGAACCCACGTCTTTCTGCATGCCAGCCAAGTGCCATAACTGCCGAGCCACCGCTCCAGCCCCTCTACCTAAATTTTGATGGCAGAAAGTAAAAGTACATCATTTTTATAACACATCTCCAATTGTCAAATGATATGTGCACACATGGTTGAAAGAACACTTCCCTTCCAGGTCCATCCCTCCCTAGAATACTTTTAACTCTTTCAGATACTTTGAGTGGAGGAAGGAAGTTAGAGCAACATCTCTAGACAATGTTTTGTCCTCTACCTCTTAATTTATTTATCTTACACATTATCTTTCGAAATCTCGTAATAAAGGATTAGGATTTAACTCACATAATCTCATGCCATCTAACTCTATACCTAATTTCTTAGTAAATAAAAATTAGGTCCTTTATTCTCTACCCTTTCATACTATTTGCTATTAATATACTTTTATTTCTTGTTCTACTAAAACTCCATCAATAAACTGCTCGAACTCATAAGTAGATTTAGCAAAGTGGCAGGATACAAGATCAACATGCATAAAACAATAGCTTTCCTATATACCAATAATAACAGGACTGAAGAAGAACTCAGGAATACAGTCCCTTTCAAAATAGCTTCGAAAAAAATAAAATACTTGGGAATTAATCTAACAAGGGAAATCAAAGATCTCTTCAATGAAAATTATCGAACACTGAAGAACGAAATCCAAGATGACCTAAGAAGATGGAAAGATATCCCTTG
>PVKS010021525.1:0-35060 GCA_004027875.1 Aplodontia rufa | reverse complement strand
TTTGAAGTATACTAGCCAATGATGTTTCGTATATGCGTGAGATTATACAGCCAGCACCATAATGAATTTAAATCATTTTCATAACCCCCACAAAAAGGGCTGTGGTGTGCCCATTAGCAGCTGCTCCCCATAACCCCATTCTTCCCCCTAGCCCTAGTCAACCAACAACTTGTTTTCTGTCTCTACAGATTTGATTTTTCACATAAATAAATATCTCACATAAATAAAGCCACAGAATAATACCTATTATTTGTGATTGGCTTCTTTTAGTTTATGCAATGTTTTCAAGATCCATCTAAGTTATAGCACCTGAGAGTACTTCACATTTTTAATTAATGAATAATATTCCACCATATGAGTATATCACATTTTTTGGTCCATTCCTCAGTTGACGGACATTTGAGTTGTTTCCACCTTTAGTCCATTACAAATAATGCTTCCACAAATATTCGTGTGTACGTTACTGTGTGGACATATGTTTTCATTTGTCATTGGCATATGAATGGAATTGCTGGGTCATCTGGTTGCTCTAGGCTTAATGAATTGAGGAGCTATCAGACCGCTTTTCAAAGCAGCTCTATCACTTTATATCCCCATCAGCAGTGTAGACAGTTCCAATTTCTCCAGATTCTTGCCAATACTTACTATTGTTTGTAATTTTTTATAATCACTATATTTGATACAAAGTGATATTACATTGTGCTTCCTTATATGCCTGCTTTTTCAAACTTTCTTTTTGCAACAGACTTCATATTTTAAAGCAGCTTAGTCTTACAGAAAAAATGAGCATATGTTAGAGGGTTCTCATGCTCTACCCCACTACCCCAACACACAGTTGACTCTATCATCAACATCTTACCTTGGTACTGTATCAGTTTTCTAGGGCTGACAAAAAATTGCTACACAATTCTGAGTCCTTCAAAATCCAAAAACAAGGTGCACTCAGGACCGCACTCTGAGAATACTAAGGAGGACTCTTCCTGGCCTCTTCCTGCCTTCTGATGTCTGCCAATGATCGTTGGCCTGCCTTAGCTTGAGGCCCCTTCATTCCAGCTTCTACTTGTGTCTTCATATTACCATCTTCTTTCTGTACCTTTAGTGTCTCTGGTAGCCTTTTCATAAGGATATCAGGCATAGTATCCAGACCTGCCCTAATCTAGTATACCCTTATCCTAATTATATGTGCGAAGACCTCATTTCCAAATAAAGTCACATCCTGGTTCCTAGCACCAGGATTTCAGTATATCTTTCTGTGGGACACAGTTCAACCCACATTAAGCATAGTTGTTAAAGCTAATGAATCAGTATTGTGGTATTATGATTAGCTCAGTTTCATAGTTTATTCAGACTTTATAATGTTTTACCTAATGTCATTTCTCTGTTCCGAGATTCCATCTGGGACACCACACTACATCTAGTAGTCACATTGCCCGAGTTTGTTGTTATGCTACTTGCTCGAGATGACCTTTATAGTTTTGAGAAGTCATCAGGCATTTTGTAGGATGCCCCCTCTACTGGAATTTGTCTGATGTTTTTCTTACGATTAGGCTGGGATTATAGGTTTTGAGGAAGAACAGTGTTTGAGAAGAAGACCGCGCAGTATCGCAGTATCATTTTCATTGTGTTATACTAAGGGTACACAGTATCAACATGGCTTATCACCAGGGACAACAACCTGGATCACCAGCACTGCAAAGGTTCTCATGCTTTCCTTTTCCCGTACTGGTCTGGAAGGAATTCACTAGGCGTAGCTTACACATGAACGGGAAATTTCCTTACCTGTTTTGTGATTCACTTTTTTGTCTATAACATAAACCTAACAATAATATTTATCAACTCAGAGGGATGATATGGAAGAATATTAGTTGATGTATGTAAAATCTTAAGGATGATTACCTGAACAAAGCAATAATTTATTAAACATTAACAATTATTAGTATTGTTGTGAGCGTTAGCAGCATCATTGTTATTGTCATAACTGTGAAAGCCCTTAACACCTTTTGGTTTCTCTTTTAATAGATTTTCATGTGTCGGTCTTCTTTTTCTTATAAGCAATTTCCTGGAGAGTAGACATATATTATCTTAATATTTACATACTATCTAGCAATGGAATTATCTTCCTGACAAAGTGGATACTCAGGGTTTTTTTTTAATGTACATCTTTATCTAGATATAATTATTTAATAAATTTCTGAGAGGGTCCTACTCTCTTTAGATTTATGTTACTGATCTGGAACAGGTGACAGTAGAAATCGAGACAATCCTAGTTGAGGACCACTGTTTCAAATAATTTTTTAAAAGCTCACAAGCCAGTACTATAGTTTATCTCCTCCGTGGCATGAATAATTTTCCTCTTCAATTTCCAAGTTCACTTTAGTAGGCATTTCTTGTTTAAATAATCGGTCCTAGGTAATCTGGGATCATGAAGATGAGTAACAAGTGGTCCTCTGTCCCTGCCCCTCATAATCTTGCAATCTAATTGTGAAGACAGAAATAAATAACTTTAATATAGGAACTAAAGCCAAAGTAAAACTAAGCTTTCTGATAATGTGAAAAATGGGAATAATTAATTCTGACCATGATCATCACAGAACACTTCACAGGTTCATAGCGTTTTATCTGACCTCTGAAGAATGAGTAAAATTTCAACAAGAAAGTAGTAGAAACTGCACCCTATGGAAACTCAGTAAGGCAATGTCTTTATTGACAAGAGCAGGCAACCATATTTATAGAGAAATCATTTGTGAGAGTTCTAAAATTGTCTAGATCTTACATGGTTAACTTAAGCAACCATTGCAAAAAAAAGTTTTAGAAATTAGTACTATTTTTATAATTTACCTTATGAGTGTGATAAAAGTGACTAACCCTGACTAATAAATAGAAGTTGGGTGCTATATGAGGGCAGAGGAGGCACAACAGGGAGGGTAGGAGATAGTATAAGGCTGAAAGCTAAATTGGAATCAGATTGCAAAGGACTTTAAATACCACTGTAGGAAGGCAGGGTTTGGTTTCTGAGGGCCACAAGGGTCCTTAAAAGCTGATGAGTGATGTTGTATGTTTAAACTGCCTTGTGTGGTGAAGGAGAGAAATCCACAGTGTTGTTGGAGAGAAGCATATTAGGTTTAGCTACTACAAATAAATTTACAGGAACATCACATATCCAAAAGGCCCAGTTGAAAAGAAATATTGCAAGGAAAAGGAAACTGCAAGATTTTTATAACTTTAAGAGTGAAATGAACCAAGAACACAGGTTTTGGTAAATGGAGCTAGTGGTGCAGAGGATCTGACCATTCCAGGCTTCCTATGCTTGGAGGGCCTGATTAACTCCACCTTAGGGGAAAGAACACAGGGTGTGGAAGGAGATAGTGCATTTTAACTTGTAAATGAATAAGCCATACTCTTTGGATTTGGCTTAACAATTAGAAATGTTAAACAAGATCAAGAAATTCTTGGTATTACAGACATGTTGTATCTATACCTGACTTGGTCATGGCCGGTTTGTATAAACTATGTACTTCTGCAGGTCCATATTCCCTCACTGGTCCTCCTATCTAACACCCCATAGGTTAGCAGGTTATTAACATGGAGAAATCTGTGAAAGAGATAGAGGTTACTCTAGCGAGCAAGCTCATTTTGACCATAGTATATCATGTAGAGTAAACTGGACAAGTGAATGACTAACGTGAGAAAAATCTGGAGTGTTCCAGTCAATCAAAAGAAATAAGGGGCTGAATAAAGCAATGCAATTTTAAAGCCTTTTCATTACACTTGTAGATAGTCCTGGGAGGAGTAATAGCTTAGGCAATTTTCTAATTGCATATTCTAGCAGTAGAAGACAACTCTTAGATTTAGAAAGCATTCCTCTATGGAATCACAAAGTTTATACCTCTCCATTACTGAGGGCAAGAAAGGTTCAAAGACAAAGGAAGGAACACTCATGTCTCTAGAAGAATTAGCAGAATAACTGAGGCCCAAATTGAAGCTGGCAATCTTCCTGACTAGCGTTCTTTCCAAAATATATCCGGGTAAGCAGAGATCCATCTACAGGACTGTGAGCCAACTGGAGGGAGAATGAGGCAGGGACAAGACCAGAGCACACAAAGACTTTGGAAACTGCAGCATCAAAATAAATCAAAAGGAAGAGATGAGGTCATGGAAAATGAACTTTGCAATCTTCACATTTTTGCCAAGGGGTAGCTCCCTGAGACAACATCAATGGCAAGTCCAGTCAACGGGAAAGAAGGAGTTACATAGAACCATCTTTTTAATAAAAAACTATTTGCCTGGAGACCCTATCCCCTCCTAGCAAACATCATCTACTACTTCAATGTTCTTTTTATCTTCTCTGAGTCTCTGAGGACCATTGAATTACAACCAGTCCTTGAAGAAGAGTGAAATCCTCAGAATGAGTACTTTCCATGCACCAAACCTTAGAATCATTGTCAAGGTTAAAAAATAAAAAAGTAAAAACTATCATGGACCAGTGTGACACCTATTATATGAATAAGTGAGACTAAGAAATAGATAAAAAGTCTGTACCCAGGATGATGGCTCCTTTCTGTGTGAGCTAGAATCAGTCATATGACCCATTTCCTTATCCATAAAACGCAAATGATGGCATAAACCTACTTTACTAGGCATTTATGAAGGCTTATGGCAACATGCTTTTAAAATTAAAAGCTCAATGTAAATAGCATTGCACTGTAAGTTGTTAATGTGCTCCAAAGTTCCTTGAGTCATACATTAAAACATCTTTAATTTAGGCTAAATGAATTCAAGCTTTGTAAGAATTCCAGCAGAAGCTAGTCTGAAGATTGCTTTAAAATGTGTGTTTTGTTTTGCATATAAACATTATCTATAGTTATTGTAGAAAATGTGTAAAAGTAATGCCAGCCTATGAGAAGCAGTAAAGCGTAGTGGTTAAGTAACACCTGGCACTGCCACTTATGAGTGGTGTAGCCCTATATTTTAAGTAACATCCATGAATGGGCTGGTTTTGATTTTTAAGAGGAGAAAGTAACAATGGCTCCTTCTCAGATGTGTGGTGAGAATTTAAGTTCTTCTTGTGAGCTTTCAAGCTCTTAAGAATAATTCCCGGTTCAGAGTGAGTACTCAATAAATGTTAGTGACTGTTACTGCTGTTGTGATTTTTCTTATTTTAATGGTAGACAATTTATGTAAGTAAATTGCACATAAATTGGAACCATTCCATGGAAACTGGGAGGCGTGGTACTGTGATTTCTCTACAATGCCAAATTGCTTTCTAAAGCATTCCAATTTACTTGCCTACCTGCAAACTGTTATTTTTGATAACTTCTTGAATCAACATTGGTAAATTAGTAAGATATATTTTTTAGTAATTACTTTATTTTGTAAGTTTTCAAATTTAATAAAATAAAATTATTCAGAACATCATCTTAAATTTTCTTCCATTCAATTATCCATAACTATGTCCTTGTTTCAAATACTGTTTTTATGCCCTTTGCATTACTGATTGCTAAGTATCCTGAAAAGACAAAAAGAAAAATTTAATAAACATTTGCCTTTTTTTGTCTTCTTGATTATGAGTTTGCTTCATGGTTTATGAATTCCTTTTACTATCACTAGTCTTTTCGTTTACTTTCATTCAGTTCATCTTGTTCTTTTTCTAACTTGGTAAGTTGAGTTCTCAGCCTAATAAATTGAATTTATCTTCTTTTCCAAAATACAAAATTAAGATACCATAGATTTCCTAAATTTTTTTTTTGTTTAGAAAGAGAAAGAGGGACAATAAAAAGAGAAAAAAAGAGAATAAATTTCATTTTTTTTAAATCTGGATTTCATTTTACCAACACTTAGTTCTATATGTGGTGCTAGGGTTTGAAATCTGATACTGCACACACCAGGCACTCACTCTACCACTGAGCCACCACTCTTGTCCTTCCTCCTAAGAATTGTTTTAGTTTCATCTTATGATATTTGGTAGGTAGAGCATTTTTGTTATTGTTCATTTTTAAATTTAAGATTTATAGGATTTTGCCAAGATTTATTTACTGAAATATTATCTTTCAAATTTTATTGGTTTTATTTCATTACTATTAGCCAGTAATGAATAATTACTTTTTTCAATAACAACTTTTATGAGTAAGAAATTCAGAAATGACTTGTCAGATAATCTTATGCTCCTAATGACTTCAGCTATGATTATCTGATGGTTAGACTGGGATGGAACATCTTTGATGACTTCATTCATATTTAGGGCATGATGTTTAGAAATCTGGGTTCAGCTTGATCCCTCTCCATTTCCATGCAATCATAGAATCTCTTTGTATAATATCTCCCAGAAACTTGGAATTCTCAAGGCATGGTGACCTTGGGGTTGTTGAACCTTATGAAGAGGCTCAGGGTTCTAATTTTGTGTACTCCAATAGTCTTGAGTAGGAGATCTAAGTTTTCTATGGCTTGGTCTCAGAGGTTCAAAACTATCACTTCTTGCCAGATTCTACTAAGAATGTCACTAAGGTCATATCAGATTCAAGTGACAGAGATTAAATTCTACCCATCAATAGAAGGATTTGCAAAGGATCAGCATCCTAATTCTACCATACTCACCAACGCCCCATCCTAGCCCTATAGCCAACTCAAGTTTCAAGATCTCCCAGAGATGTACCATCCACACCATCAGGTCCAGACAAAACTTCTCATTTTCTGGTAACCATCAAGCTAAAAATATAAGTTAATTGTTCCTCTCATGCTCAATATGTAGGGTAATACACAGTCAACAGAACCCCAGAAAGAGCTCTCTTTGGAAAAGTTAATAGGAAACACAAAACAATTACTTGTTGAAGGTAATTCTGAAATCTTAGAGATGGGAGCAGTTCCTCCTTTGGTCCCTCCATCTCCACTCTTGCCCATGTCTCTTCCTGGCTCTATCCTTGAACAGAGGTCTCCTGAGTATTTCCCATGATGTCATCTGCTATGAAGTTGGAAGAATAGGTCTGAACTTTGGGGATCTGCCTCTTTCTCATGAAAATATAGTGGTCTAAATGTTGTTCTGACTCTTGACCAAATAGCTTTTGGTTTGGGCTTGGAGGTTTTTGGGCAATTAAATCGTTCCAGCACTTAGTTGGTTTCTGGTCAGTTTTCTTCCATTCAGTCTCCTGTGCCAACAGCTAAGGCTGTTCTTTAGTTGCCAGGTCTGCTTGCTCATCCCTGTGCTTCTGCTGGTGAGGGATACTCGTAGTGATGCTGAGTGTATGACATTCTCATGTTACACCATTAATCTGATATTCACTGCAAGACTAGGTTTCCATAGCAGTTTTGGTACAAAGATTTCCTAAATGTTATTTCTTAACCTTTGTACTGTAGAGGCACTATGCTTTTGCAAACTCTAGGGATCTCAAATTTCTGCACTTTCCATATTTTCTTTTCTTTTTGCTTGCAAATCAGCCATTTCTTTCCTGATTAGTCTGCATTATAATACTTGGCTAAAAGAAAACAATGGTTGCCAAAACTCACCAGATTTTATTCATGCTAATCTCTTACTCCGGAGCTGCTAATTCAGTAAATATATGATCTGCTTGTCAGGAATCAATGCCTCCTTTGTATCAAATGTTTATGACTGTATGACATGCCCCCTATTAATATGGCTTCTAATTATCAGTTTCCTCCCTGCTCACTAAACTGTCATTAAGCTACTGTTCCTAAAGGTCACTGTTTCTGTATAGACAGTACAAGTAATAGTAGGTGCTAAAATAAACAGCCCTCACATCTCCATAGGTAAACGTAGGTTTATTTCTCCCTTACATCACCGTCCAGTGAAGATCAATAGGTACGGAGAAGACTCTGCTGCTGTCAATCATTCAGGGCCCAGGGTCCTTCTATGCTGAGGCTGTGCCATTTTCAACACATGGCTTCATAATCATCACTACAATTTGCATCGCACAGGCCGGAACTATACAGATCGCCTCTCCTAGATGGAAGACAGCTGGGGAATGTGGTTTAGCTGTGTGCTTAGAAGGAGGAAATAAGATGGTCAATATCTACCTAGTTACTGCTATAAATTTTGTGCAGGGATTTAGTTGTTTTCATAACAGAGGTGGGCAGGGTACCAAATCTGGCCTATAGATAAGAATAAAGTAGATACACACACACACACACACGCGCGCGCACACATATACACACACGCATACATATATATACACATACGTGTGTGTGTGTGTGTGTGTGTGTGTATGAGAGAGAGGGACAGTGAGAAAGATAAGGAGAGAATCAATTTTTTTTATTTAGTTTTTCATGTGGCATTCATTGCATTCCACTTCCTTGTGTACATGGTGCTGGGGTTTTAACCCACATCTTAGTGCGTGCCAGGCAGGTGCCTTAACCACTGAGCCACTGCTTCAGCCCCTAACATATATTTTAATTTTCATTATTCTCTAAAAAATCTGAAATCATAGTTGTAACTCCCTTATGAAACCTGATGGTTTCATAACAGAGTGGTTTTTGTTCCCTAATTCTCCAAGTAATAGATTTTTTTCTTTCACTTCATTATAAATTGCTATTTTTATGCCATTGTGACACAAGAAAGTGGCCTGTACAATTTATGTCATTTGAAACTTAATGAGGCCTACGCTTGGCCTAATATATAGTCATTAAAAAGTAAATGTTACTTGAACAACTGAAAATAAGGTAAATGAGAGAATGGGAGACTTCAAAATTTCACATTTCTTCCTGTTTCATTTCAATGGTATTCAACCCTTTGTAAAGTTTTAAATGACCTGATCCCTGTCTACCCGCCCACACTTTTCTCATGCATTTTCCTTCCGCTTACCTATGAAGCTTCATCCACACCAGCCTCCTTTTTATTCCTGTCTCAGATCTTTGCATTGCTGCTTTGCCGTCTCCAGACCTGGCCCTGGCTCTACTTCAAGTGCCAGTTCCCGGAAAGCGCCTCCCAGGAAACCCAGTCCCATGCCCACATCTCACCTCATCTTGCTGTGCTGCAATTCTCATCACTAGCAGAAATTAAGTAGATAACTTGTTCTTACATTCTCTATCCTCACCAACTAAAATAAAATTTTATGAAAGGAGTCTTGCTTTCTCACTTGCTTAATTCTAATGTTTATTGGAGTACTGAGAATATAATAAACATTACCTAAATACATGCTGAATGAATGAGTTTGTAACATCTCATTTCCTTATTTGTGCCTATTTCCAAAATGCAGAGGCTGTGATATTGAATCATTCAAAGGATGCTATTATCTCTTATCTGTGTGTGTCTGTCTTATCAGTATGTCTGTCTGTGTCTGCCCCTCAATTTTTATTCTTCCTTCTTTCTCCTGTTCTTCTTTCTCTCCATTACTCTCTTTCTTTTCTATTTGGGTTTGTCTTGGTAAGGTGAGACATGCACTCAAAAATATCTTTCTCAACATAAACTTTTTTTTTAAGAGAAAGAGACAGAGAGAGAGAGAGAGAGAGGAAGCGAGAATCAATTTTATTTAGTTTTCATGTGGCTTTCATCGCTCTGAGACTTCGTTGTGTATGTGGTGCTGGGGTTCGAACTCATGAACTTGCACATGCCAGGCATGCACCTTAACTACTGAGTCACCGCTCCAGCCCCCCTATATAAATTTTTGACTGGGATTTGGAAAATGACTTTACTTTTTATGACTAGTGCTATTTCTATGCTTTATCGTCTTGTGCATATTTATCTTTTATTTTGGTACAAGAATGGCAAGAAATGTATCAGCCATTTACGAAATTTTCCTACAAGTCTAACAGGTTTTATCTATCCACATACTTGAAAAAATGTTTTAAAGCAATAATTTAAGATTTCAGCGACAAAGTTCTTTTTATGAAAATACACTTGTACAATGCTTTGTTAGTATTTATTTATATAGAATTGATATGCTTATAACAAATGAGTCTTAATTTCTTTATGGAAGCTTTGAGTTCAAGGAGATTTTCAGCCCAGCCTCTTTGGTGTCAGGATGTTATATTTGCCTGTTGTAGTGGATGAGAACAACTTGATTCTTCCCAAAACTCACTTTTAAACTCAAGTTTCTATATCCTTAATTATCTCCCCAGTTACTTCAAACAAGTAATGTTTCTACTTTTTAAATTAAATTACATTTAGGCCCAACTCATTTTGGACGAAGTGTCTGAGAGATGAGGAGCAGCTGCAGTCTGTGTCTATGCTGCTGAGGGATGGGAAGGGCTTTTACAAGTGAAGAAAATGAAAACTGATCCACACAGTGAGCATGTTTCATAAATACGTCTCGTAAGTGAGGGCTGACCCAGGGACATTTCTTGTTATTCGGGTCCCTTGGGAAACAGCAGGGTTATTTTCAGGATGATCTGTGTGAAATGGGCAGGAGTTGCCTCCAGACGGAGGTTCATTTGGCAGAAAGTGCCAGCGCGGTTTATGCGCATCCTGCCCCGTGTCCTGGCTGGTCCTGACTGCTCTTTCCAAGGCTGGGTATCTTGAATCTTGAATTCTGGGCAAAGTTCAGAAAACAACACTTCATGTTTTACCCATAGAAATTAGTCAACTAAAGAGGAACTTAGTCGATTGGGAATTCATAAAGAAAACTTGTAGAACTGCTCCTATTTCACATGAGAAAACTGTTTTAATAATTGTCCAAAGGTTGTGTTGTGACTAAGTTGAGGCTCAAGATTCAGAAAAGAGGTATCATAACTTTGAAGAACATGCTTTAAATTACCATGTGGATTGAAGGGATATGTGGATAGAAAGATGGATGGATAGTTGGATGGATGGGAAATGACATTTAGGAATCTGGATAAGTGTATGAGTTAATTCTTAGGTGATGTCAAACAAAAGTAGGAAATTGAAATGTATACAAAAACTTGGATCTATGTGGATTTTAATGACTTTTTGAAAAGATAACTGTTTTTTCTCATAAGGAACACTTGCAACTCCTTGCGTTTCATTCATGCTGGGAATGGCCTATTCTTTTATCAGCAGCACGTGAAGTCACCTGTCCCAACTGAGAAGAGCTGGCGCTTGGTGCTGCTCATTCATTAACACCATCTGAGTACCAAACTGATGTTGCATGTTATTTTCTTGCCTCTCATTAAAAGTGAGGACAGGGCACTAGCCAAATCTCAGAGCAAAACACCCCAGAGCTTCCTCACATACAATTGTACCTCATATAATGCTAAGCTTTGTTAAAATACCACATGTTTGCAAAAATTTTTCAATAATTGCTACAAATATTCACCAGAGGGAGGACATGTTTATTCATTTGCTTAATTTCTAATAATGTTTTCTGCTATGGTAATCTTATACGAGTCTCTCTTACATTTAATTTGGCATCTGACCAATTGAATTAATGCTTTCTACCGAACGAAAGAGGATTTCAGTGTTTAGCTTCTCATTCATGTTACTTGTTCTTAGATTCAGTACCCACACCGCCTGTTGGCCATGCTGTTTCTAATGAGAATTTTATAAGATGCCTTGGAGACTCATTACAATTTGAGCTTCTTTCTTTTCATTCACATGAGTCCCATTTCAAAATATAGCAATTTTGCTACTGAATGAATTTTGGCTCCAGAGAACACAGGCTGTTCTCCGTAGAGTCCTACCTGGAGAACACCAGTCACATGTATGATGCTAACCTCCTACTTCTCAGTAGTTGCAGTGAACATTGACACCAATATGTTCAGTATTCCTAGAGATTCCCATGCAGTCATATATGCCATGTTGTCATTCTTGCATTAACCCTAAGAGTATCACCATTATTCTGTTGAGCAAACAGATTCAGAATTGCCAGGCAACCTGCCAGTTATCACCCAGCTAGACGCCCTCAGGTTCACATTCAAACATACATCCTCTGACTTAAAAGTCCCCTACCCTCTCTCTGCATCCCCAAAGGTACTGGTACTCTTAGTACTGTTCTACTTCACTCCAAGATGCACATTTAAATGCAAACAGATTTCACTACTGAAAAATTGTGTCTCTAATGACTTCAAACATGTGTTGTAATTTCTACCTATTGGTCCTCGCAGGATAACTCCCAAACATCTGCAGGTATTAGGACACAGATGGAGCAACATAATTTTCCCTGCTAGTACACACAAAATTTTAATTCCTTCATTTGTGATTTTTTAAAGCGAGAGGGACAGAGAGAGGTTTCTCTAGGTATCATTGCAACTTTTCTTTGATCACATTCTGCTTTATATAAAATCAACCAGCACAGAGAAGAATATTAGCACCTTCTAATTTCTATTAATGTATTCATGTTAACACTACCCATTGTGGAGTTGTTTTTGTTTGTTTTGTTTCCTTTTGTTAGGCAGCTACATGACATGGTTAACTCATGTCACTTTAACTGGGCTTAGTCCCCTCAGTCATTTTCACATATATTGTTAAGGAGGCATTTCCTCCTCCACCTTGCCTTTAGCATTAGTGGGGGGATATGCTATGAATCAGATTCATCTTTTGCATCGCTCTAGATTCTTACTGCTTCCCGCCACTGCCATGGAAGTCAGATGCGCAGGCTGTGGGTGGATAACCCAGCAGCGTCTGGTGCTCTTGCGGCCTTGCGGCCTGTGTCTCGTCTCCCACTCTGGGCTTGACTGACATGAAGGAATGAGGCACTGGGGCACTTCTCTTGGACTTTTGTTTGCACAAAATAAGAATGTGGAGAGAATTAAAGCCTTTAAGAATAAAGTTTGACCAATAGGATGAAGATACTATTGAATAAATGCCCACCTCAGACAAACTGAGATGTGGACTACGCAGCTTCCGAGAAAATGATTCTATTACATCAACCGGTCATTTTCAACTGGACCAGTTCAATAAGCACACTGTATGGGCTTTCCCTCCAGCTCTTTATCTCTCTCTCTCTCTCTTTTCTCCACTGCAGCTTCCCTACCTATGATTTTTGTCACGGGGAAGCAGGATCAGAGATTGAACCCAGAGGTGTTAACCACTGAGCCACATCCTCATGTCCAGCCCCTTTTATTTTTTATTTTGAGACAAGTCCTCGCTAAGTTGCTTAGGACCTCACCAAGTTCCTGAGGCTGAACTTGGGATCTTCCCGCCTCAGCCTGTCTAGGTGCTTGGATTACAGGCCTGGCACTGATTTTGTTTCTTTATAAAATATTTGTATATGAACCATGTGTCCTGCTCTGCTTTCTGGAAATCCAGACTAAGAATGATTACAGAATGTTAATAGCTACCTCTTAAGTCAACTCCAAATTAGATTTGAAGCATTTAAATTTAAACAATTCTAATCCTTTCATCTAGAAGCTTTGTTCTTCTCATCCTTATATTGTTGTTTGGCTAACGATTTTCAAATGTATGAAACACAATGACCCTATGACATAAATAGGAAGACATATAGTTTGTCAAGATGACTTTTTACCCAAACATTATCCATTCTCGTGGAGGAGAGAAGAGAGCAAAAGAAAAACAGTTCAATAGATTTAATGCATGTAGTGGATGAAGGCAGAGAGAAATACCAGTTTCACCACAAAGATTCCAAATCTAGGGAGACACAGCCCAGAGTATTCAAAGACCCACGTACTCTGTTATGATAGTTATGACTTGCCATTTGTCTTCAGAGATTGTACTTGCCAAGCCATATCAACTTCCTGGATCTATTTTGATTTTAGCGGAAAAACTGTATTAGCAGTGATCATTTTCAATAGAAAATATATCTGACTATAGAGTGCACTTCTGTTAAAATTAAACCCTATAACTTATTAAACATAACCACTTGCTTAAAAAACAGCTAGAAGGAATCTGAGACTTTTTCTAGTTCTTTCTTCCCAGTCACATTTTTCAAAAGATGAGGTTCATGGTAGGAAAGCATGCTCTAAGTCACTAGGAAATTATGCAGCAGAATTTGGATGAAATTCCTAGACTTCAGGACTTTTCACAACACTAATTTCTGAGCTTTAAAAGAATAAGGGCTTTTTGCTCTGTTCTGAGGAGTTCCCACCAGGAATAGTCAATTAAACTGCAGAAATATGGATAAGAAAATAGTTTATCATGCCTATTTTGGTATTTTAGAATTTTTAGGTTTCCTTTTAACCCTTGTAAATGAGATTTCTCTTTTATCCACATGTATCACAATCTATTTGATAGCTATAAATCCTGAATCTATCCTGGATGTGAGCACCCTCCATTTCTCTGTCCTTAATCCATATTCCCCAAACTTGTAATCTCCTAATATAGCTCTTCAGGAGGTACTTTCTACTATTTTGGTCTCCTATGGAATATATTATCTTCATAGCACTCATTGTGATCTTTCTTGCATGCAAATCTGACCATGCTATACCTTTGCTCCAAATCTCCCAGCAGTTTCACATTCAAATTCAAAGATGTTCTCCGAGGATCCATACAGCTTAGTCCCTGACTACCTTTCCCATCTCATTGTGGAGAACTTTCTCCCCACTCATTTTATAGCAGCCAGTATGGTAACCCAGACTTCCTCAAACAGGCTGCACTTCAGCGTCTTTAAGCCTGCTGTCCCCTCTACCCAAAATATTCTTCTCCCAGATTTCCATTATTTATAGCTTCACAGTCTATTCTGCTCATGTCAGCCACATAGACTTCTTCCCTATTGGACATCTCCTTCTACCACTCGGTCCTCTTATTTGTACCTTTTCTTTACAGCAATAATCACTATCTGAAATTAGGCTATGATATAGCTAAATACATCAATATTGTGTCTTGCTTACAAGAATTTAAGCTCCACGAGGTCAGGTAATTTATACCATTCATCTCAGTATCTGCATCACCTTAACAGTGCCCAATACCAGGATGGAGATGATCATAGTTCGTTGAATAGATGAATGCATAGGATAATAAATCTTTACGATAAAGAAGGCATTTTCTGCAAACATATGCCATTATGATTTTACTTCCCATTCCCCAGCAGTTATCCTGCTAACTAACTCAGCAATTCACCATTAATAGTCAATCAAGAAAGCAAGCCTCCAGTTCAAGCTATTAGAGTGCTTTGAATTACCCCATGCATTAGAATGCTGAGAACCTGAATGTCAATGCTATTTGGCTGCAAGTTATTTACTGCTTTTGGACCGTAGAGATGGTTGTATTCAAATTATTTCATAATAGCAGAAGAGCTCCTATATGCCTATCGTTAATTATATTATTACTTTATACACTGTGGGCAATACCTAATTAGTTCCCACAGCATCTCTGGCTGAAAGCAGAGATAACTGAAAAGCTTTGGAGACAAACATCATCATCATGGGTGCCTTTAGTGCATGCACAAGACTATTCAGAAAGTAAACTTGCTTCTCTCCTTTAGACTGCTATGCTCAGATCATTACATTCACTGCTCAAAGAGTAGAGTGAACCCTCATCTCTTCGCATTTTTCACCTATTTTAAAGAGATGGAATTTACCTGTAAGGTATGATGTAATAAAAAATGTTTTCTAAATGGTTGTCATTGAAATTTTCCAGAATGGGATTCAAGTTCAGGCTCTGCATCTTGCTAGCTATATATTTTTGGTGATCTTAGTGAACTTGTTTGAGACTCATTATCTCTAGCTACAAAACTGCAACGGCAGCTGTACCCACCTTATAAAGTGTTATAAGTAGAAGAAAATGCATTAAATCAAATAGTACAATGGCTGTTAAACTGAGAGTACTCTCTATGTATTATCTATTATTATCATTTAAAAAATTTAAGCATCAATCAATAGGTATTTATGAGGGACAGACTACATTAATATAATGTAATTGAGCCCAGGAGATAAAATGCTGGCTCTGTCTTACATGAGATAATGATTGCTTTGATAAAAAAGGGCACACATACTTTAGGCACAATATGATAATAATAATAATTGCAAATACGATTTAAAATATGGTCATAGATATGAGGTGCAAGAGAATATTGTTAAGGGAAAATTACCTGGTTTATTTCACAAAAGAGGATGCGATTCAATGAGCATTGATAGAAAGTTGAGATTTAGAAAGTTGGGAAGTAAAGAGACTCTTGAGTGGAAGAAATTATACTAATTTCAATTTCTTATTATCTGGGTTCCTTGCTGTTTGTCTTGTGGTTGTTCCTACTGAATGCAGGCCCCCCAGAGATGCCCACTTCAGAAACACTTTGTTAGCCTCATTCTGTTGCCGTGTGTTCCTGACAATAACAGAATTACACTTGTTCAAGGATTTTATCTTACACTAACATATCTAACACTTCATTTTTGCATATCTAAAGACTCAAGTGTCCCTTACAGTTAGTTTTGTTTCTTATAAAAATTAATTGAATGGATGAAATGCATTAAAGTGTTAAAGCTGAGAATTTGTAAGCTTATCTTTCAAGGGGAAAAATGACCCAGCTTCTAGACCACACTGAAGTAAAAGATGAGTGGATACAATGCTTTTCTCCGACATTTCTCCAGTATGCATTCTTTTTGCTAGTGAACACAAATTACATGACATTATGCTTGTTAAATATTTCAATAAAAAGTAGGGCTCCAGTACAAAATGACTGCTTTGTACAGAAAATAGAACTTTTTGCAGGGTTTTTATGGTGTGTGACCTCATTCCATTATTAATAATGCACTTTCTGAGTTTTCTTTGATCCATTGATCTTGCAAGAGCATTGCTAACATTAACTAATTAATCCTCCTGTCATCTCCATGGGAAAGGTAAGGCATGTATTTAAAGGCTTACTTTGCTGCGATGACACTTGGGAGACACTGTTTGACAGTGTTTGATGAATGTAAGGTGCCCAGGTGACAGTGAGCGCTGATTTTTTTAAAAGAAAAGGGCTGATTCGACTTTCCTGACACAGACACCTCCAACTCATGAGCAATCTGACCATTTTCCCCCATATTCTTACTGGGTCAAATCTATTCTCATCTGTATGAAAGCACAGCGCCCTGCCAAACACTGGTCAGATCTCGGTAGCTAATCTTGGGGGAGATGAGCACTTTGGGGGCAGTCTGGGTTCCCACACTGCTTCATCTGTTTTGCCAGATGTTGAACCTCTGGGTCTCTGCTATGCCATCCCTGTTGCTGTGTGTCTATTTACAGCACATCTGCCACTATGTAAATGCCAAGCAACAAACAAAACGATATAGAGCGCTTTCTCTCTCTCTCTCTCTCTCTCTCTCTCTCTCTCTCTCTGTGTGTGTGTGTGTGTGTGTGTGTGTGTGTGTGTGTGTGTTGGATGGGGCTCAGCAGGAACCTAAAACTCAAACTCCTTGGTATGCCTTACATAGCACTGCCCCTCTGTGCCTTCTCATGGTGATGTTTGCTTCAGGCTACAACTGGGGAACGTTAAGACACCTGCCTTTCATCATTGAAATGGACGCTTCAATGTATATTGCTTCCAGAATTAAATAATGTGGAAGTCGGAATACTTTGCAAATTCTGGATGACAAAGTAGAAAGGGCCACAATATCTCTTCCAAATAGATGCAGTAATGAAGAATATTGGAGCTCTTTTTAATGTTTCTTTCATGTCATTATTCATTTATTTATTCAAAATCTATCTATGGAGAACCTACAAGGTATGCAGACCTAGATTAGATGAATTAAATGGTATGGAAAAATGATACTTGCCTTCCACCTAGGGAAGTACAACACAAACATGTAAAAGAGTTGAATGACTATATGACCATATAAGAGTCTTCTGTATACTACAGAGTAAGGGGAAGGATTTCCCAATGGTGAAGTTCAATTTCCTTAGCATTTTCTTTACAAAGAATCAGCGAAAGTACTATGGACACAGAGGAACATCTGCAGAAATTGCATAAAAATATAGGTCGATGTTATATGATCATGGTACTTCAGTTTAAAATAACTCTACACAAGTAGTGCAACATATGCTTGTGTTGTTCAACCCTCATCTACACTTGGGTCAGCTAAATAAAATCTCAAGAACTCTCATCAGAAATGTATATTTCAAGGTACACCAAAGCATTTAACTAGCAAGTGAACAACCCCAAGCAGTAATTGACATTCCCAAATGTAGCACTTCATGTATTTTTATCAAAATTCTCACCAGAAAGCTTTTAAAGCCATTCCAGTGACACTAAAAATTGAAATTTGGTTATAAAGATTTTATGGAAGTTATAGAAAGTTCTTGGACTCAGATCTCTCTACAACCCTACCCCTTGGCACAGTTGCAATGCTATTTGTTCCTGTTAACTTATTGGATCTACCTCAGGAAGAGCTTTTTATGCAACATGGTTTTCAGGATACCTTACAACAGAGAGCAGGCATCTCCAGACCTGCAGAACAAGTCATAATTTTGTGCCAACTTACATATGCAAGCTTCTGCGCTCAGAATCAAATTTGATTTCATTGTAATATACAAACTAGTATGAGACATTAAGCCTTCCCAACCCAATCCCCAATATTGGAATTTAACCATAGTTGCCAAAATAATTTGATATTGGCTAAATATCAAATTGGCTTAAAGTAGCATCTCTATGTGAAGAATGGTGTTAGTAATTGTGTTCATAGTCAACAGATAGAGGATGGGTACATACGCCATAAAATATGAAACTCCATAGCTCACTAAAAACCACCGTTCAGAACAAGTAAGCAACCGTGACCAAATTGGCAAAGCTTCCAATCGCCTTATCACCCTGCTCTCCATCCCACCTGGTGTCTATTTCCAAAATAACCTTTTTGGACAATTCAGAGCCCTAAATTCAATCATTTCCTAAAGACAGGTTATCTTTTAACAGTCATAGCTGACATCCTGACATTTAGATTATAAATTGCATATTTTTGAAATAATAATGGTGCCCATTTCCTTTTGATTGCTGCCAATATTTGACATTTTAATAGATACAAACTAAACTCAAGTTTTCCATGCAACTCTTGTGTTTAAACTTCAGCAATCTTTTGTTCTTATAGAACAAAAATTCAGATGAAGATCACAAGTGCCTCCAGCCTCAGCATTAGGTAAGATAGAGCCTGACTTTGGACATATCTGTTCCAATTCATGAATTACAGAGATTTTGTTTGTTTTGCAATTTCCTTCCCCTCATTCTATGGGACATTTTAAACTCCAAGAGAATTGATGTAAAACCTGAACTCAGCTGCAATGCTTCTGCACACCAACTCTTTCAGAAACTCCCCCATTTTCTCAAAGAGTTCTATGGGCATGCAGTGAACGGTAATTTCATCTGAAGGTGAAGTATTTAAATGAGGGAAGGTATGAGAACTGCCTTTCAATAATGTAAATAGTTTTTTTTTTGTCTTATGTAACTTCCACTTATCTTTAAAAACATGACTCTTTCTAGTACCAGATCATAATCACATTTGCAAAACACTTTGTAAGGACATTAACTGTACACACTTGATCAATGTGATCTTGAAGAGTATGGGTGATATTAATAATTTTGACAATTGTCCTGTTGAAATTTTGAACTGGGTTCAGGTAAGAAAGAACAGTGAAGAAATTTTCCATGTGTGTGGCATACATACAATCCTAAAACATGTCATTTAAGAAAAATCCCAAAATCACAGAGAAGAAACAGATATAATCAGTCATTTATTCAATTCTTGAAATGTTAAATCTCTGAACAGTGTCTAATGTGGATGGTAAATGTCTCTTTACATGTGACAATTTTGACAGCTATGCTGTTCTCTTTTGAAATGGCAGTGGGAAGAAATGTTAATGAAGTATTCACATAAGCTCCAGAAATGATCAGGGAAAGGGCCCAGATTAGGTGAATGAATCAGGAAATTTGGATCAGGAGATAACCATCCCATGATCTGAGAGTCTTGGTCTTCTCATCTTTAAAATAGGATACCTCATAAAGTTGGTATAAGAAAAAGTTCAGACAATATTTGCAGGGGACACTATGGATTGGCACATTCAATACCTACTCTAAATATTTTCTGGCAGGTTCCTATGCTACAGAACTAGAAATGCAAAACCTTTGTTTCAGAGATATCCTTGCAGTTAGGCCTCTGGATGCTGCCCATATTCTTCCACATATACTTGATTGAGGATTAAAAGGAATAAGTGAGAAATGGACATCATTACTCACACAGCAGGAAATGTTTTCTACCTACAAGATGACAGGCATTGAGACATGGTTCTTAATACCTCTTTAAGGACCATTCTTGTCATATGGCCTGTAGCATCACAGCCTCTAAGAGCAGCCTGGGGACCATTGGGTTTCCCCAGAATACTGTTTTTCCTAGCTATTCTTCCCATCAATATGTCATTCGTGAAAATCCTCTAATCCTCCTGGAAATTGTTATAAGCTACTTAATACCATCTAACAAATCCCTTCCTATTTAAATTTATGGGAATTAATTATAAGGACTGAAAATAAGATCCCTGAGACCATATCCAAAGAGTATGTTGAAATTGATAACAACGTATTAGCTCTTTTTAAAAAGAAGAATCATACTATAATCATATTCATGTAGTTCAAAACAAAAAAATTACCTTAGGAAACAAGCCCTCAGAATGAGACTGCTGGGCATCTCTTTAATACACCTTGGCACAGGTGCTCTGAGGACAAAGTCTTCATTTTCTTTCTTTTTTAAATTTTTTTACTTAGAAATTTATTTGTTGGACAATCACAAAAGTCTTCATTTTCTGAATAGAGATTGCACTAAGATTCTCACCAGATAAACCTGAAATTGAATTCATAGTGCATAATGACTCTCTTTTTTGCATTATACTTTCTTGGTAAACTTTCCATTCTTACCACCCCAATTCTCATTAGCAGGAAAATTTTATGTTTAGTGTCAAAATACATATGTATATAAAAGATATTAATGAGCACCAATACATAAGATGGTGACAAAATGCTATAGTATAATGATATAATATATAATGTCAGCATTGACCTACAGATTTTATCTATAAGAATTTCAGTATTTAAGACTCTTTTGGTCATAAGAGGAACTCAACTCAAAATGAGAAAAAAGTGAATTTATTGTTTGGGGATTATTTGTAGTTGAGACATATAGGATCTGCTTTATAGCATTATTGATGTAAGAACTCAGGGCTGGCCTTCAATCTTCTTCTTTCTGTGTTTCTGTCTTAATCCCAATTACTTGTAGGGAAAGACTACTTCTGTGAGTCACTTGTTTATATATTCCCAACAACATAACCTAAAAGGTGTGGCTCCTCTCCACAAGCACAAGTAAGTACTGGAAAAATACTGATTGCTAACTTGAAGCTCGTTTTCAACCCTGTACCAGTCTCCATGGGCTAGGTGGAGTCAGTCCATGCTAGAACAGGTTGATCCCTTAACACCAAAGAGTTTGGAATCTCGACAAAGGTCGACTCTGAGTTATGCCTTGATTTTAAAGAACAAAAGGTCTTCCTAGTGCTCCTTCCCATAAATTATAAAACGCATCTCGAGGTATTCCTTTTTTATGAACTTTCCACCTCCCCAATCTATACCATGTGAATTTCTTCCCTCCATATGAGATAATCAGCATATGGTCACATATGCATATATAAAAAAGCATTTTATAGAGAACAACTAAGCATGAATATAACACATAATCTGAAATTGTAGTCGAGAGCCTCTCTAATCACAGAGCAGTGTGATGTGGGCACAACCTTAGGATTTATACCATTCTATAGCCTTTTGCAATTTGGGTAATTGTATTATCTCATGTAATATTTTCAATAACTGTGATAAGTGATGATTATATTCCTGATGATTTTTACCCACTTTATTATAATGATTTGTTATTAATTATTATTTCCACCTGTTTCACAGATGAGAAAATTGTGATAGATAAAATAGCTAACTAAACTCATTGAACCATTAAGAGGAAGAGCATGGATTTTTCATCTAAATAATGGAATAGCTAAATAACTTGCTTTTTCTCTTTTCCTGGGTATCCACTGTGGATAAATTGATTAGGTCATTCTGGTGAATTCTGAAATACTTTGAGAACTTTAGGCATGACTCTCTGGGCTGTTCAATATGAAGAGAATTACATTAAACTTTACAACTTCTGTTACATGATATTATATCGAAATGTCCAGATTCCTACCCTCCTTCATAGATGGAAGCTTCTAGTTTGTCTCTCCCCTGGGCTTTTCACATCCCAATTATTATCCTTCAAACAAATCAGGGTCAGAGAGTAAGAGCTAGGAATGTCCCTATCCTAGCTAGGAACATAACCTGATATATTATCTTAAAGAAGATATATCTTGTCCTGAGGTCCAAAAGGATGCACTTCAGCCTAACACATGAGCTCCCTTGAAAGTGTTTATTTAGCCCCTAAAAAATAAATTATTTTCCATTATTATTTTTTTTAATTTTAACATCATTTCTCCCCTGATAGTTCTTTCTGTCTTCATGGATAACTAAATGATTTTTGATTCCCTAAAAAACCTATGTTATAATAATGTTTACAACTTAAAAAAGAAAAAAATATTGCACTTATGTTGTGCAAACTACTTTCAAGCAGCCTAGTTTCTAGGTTCTTACAACATTCCTATAAGGTATGCAGGGTAGGTATGCACATCCTCCCAACACAGATGGAGAAACCCAAACCCCAAGGGGTAAAGGGCTTGCCAATCAGCTCCAATTATTTATAGCAATTTAGTAGAAGCACTCAAACCTCCTCCATTCCAGACTAAAGCTTTCTCTATTAGACTAGTGGCTTTAGAGAGAAAAACATGATTTTTAAAAAGAATGCTTCTCTTCAAATAAAATCTTCTAAGTTCATACATAAACTAAATATTAGAAATGCTACCCATATGGGAGTCAGAGGGCTAGTTCTCCAGCTTCACCATGACAACCCCCAAGGGACTTTGCAGAAGACTTATCAGAACACCATTTGAGAACTGCAGAAGTAGCTAAGATGAAAGTTACCATCTCTCATCCAACACTGCAGAGCCCAGCTTCTGAGCTGGAGTGCTATAGATGTTCTCCAGATGTGCTGAAATGCTGATTCCCTGGCCACTAGGAAGGCTCAAGAAGCCTCAGCTCTAAGGAATTGTTCTTCTGTATCCTGCAACAATAGCCTTCTTGGTTTACTTCAAGATACTACACAAAAACACTTGGACACAAGTGTAATTATCATTCCAGAAAATTTGGAAGGACTAAGAAGACAGACGTTATTTTTCTCACTAGACTCCAATTAACTTGCACTGATATTTGTTATAATGAGTCCTCTCTCACCTAAATAATACTTTTAAAATTTCTCTTCATTATTGGTTGTATGAATCCTTATATTTTTTCCAAAGAAGTTGTTCCCAACAGATTTCCCTAGAATTCCTGCGTGGATTTAAGTAATCCTTTGGTTGAGATTCATGGAGGGTGACTTTTGTTACCAGTTCTTTTTCACTGGTGCTTACATGTTTCCTTAGTTGTCATCAGACCAGGAGATGCTTAGTAACATCCTTCCTTGAATTCCCTTGGATGTTTGTTTATTTATTTATTTATTGTTTTATTTGTTTTAACATTTTATTGTTTTAGTAAGTCCTTGAATGTTCTGCTAAGCAACTTTGCTATGGGTTAATAGGAGTTATTGTCTTTTAGAAATACAAATAAAATGACATGTTGGAATGATGAATACAATTATATGAAATTTCATCTAAGAGTCAAAATAAGATTAACTATACATTGTTAAACATGAAGCTAGATAGCAGGCACTTCAGGGTAGTTCTGATATCACTTTCTCTACTTTCGTGTGTTTTTGAAGATTTCTATAAACAAAAAGTTGAACAAAAGCAAGCACAATTTCTAAGTTAAAACATTGGTACAAATAGCCAAAACAGGAATAAGTCAATGAATTCACCAACAACTTGTGAATTATTTGCAAGCACCAAGGGGTATGAGGATAGAATCCAACAAGGTAAGATTTAAAAAAATACTGAAGCAATAATCACTTTCCTGGTAAAGGCAGGAAAATGAGGAGCTTTGAGAATCAAAGGTAATCTGTCAGGTGCTTTGAACAACTGAAACTGCAAATAACTCTTAAGTTTAGTCTTAGAATTTACAGTGCAAATCAACTTGGAAGTTAATCCTAAATTAAGAGATCTTTTAAAATTCTATTTTCCAAAGCAATTTGTCTTTCATGCCTCGTTAAAATTATTCTCTATAGCATTTCCCCCCCTTTCTTTTCAGTGATGACTTTGTTAGGCAAGTCTCAAATTTTTCTTGTATGAAGACATGGAAGTCAGGGTGTGGAACTTGAGCTGGCTACAGTGATGTCAGGACCTCTTCAAAGCAAGCCCACTCCCTAAGTAAAAAATTTATAGCCTGCTTGTGCTGTGAGTGACAGTTCAGGGCCAGTAAGCAAGGTATTAAAGTAACGTAACAAGATGTGTGGAAATAGCAGGTAAGAGTTCCAACAGCCTTTACGAACCAGAGTAAATCTTGAAACTTCGGGTTTCATCTCTGAAAGCTGACCTTCTAGGTATAATTGCAGGTTAATATTTGACATATTGTGTAGGTGGAAAAAAAATGAAACTCAGAAAACACATCTCCAATAAAGCTAAGAAGACTGAATTCCGTGGCTGGTGCATCCAATATCTATGAAAACCGGGGAAGTGCCACCACGAGGGTGACTAGGAGTACAAATCAGGAATGGGACAGGAACAAATGTGGGTCATGTGTTCTTTCCAGAAAGTGAACCCTGGGGTCAGTTTCAGCTGAAGGTTAGCTTGCTGACACATAGTTCTCTCAAATTTTTCTCTTCTTAGGATCAGGCAGAAATCTAGAGGATTATGTGAAATCTTCCTGTTCTATATGAGACGCTTAGATTTACAGCTCCAAACCTGTCAAAGCGCACCTGGAGACCACATTCTACCTAAGGATCACATGTGTGCAAACTTCTATCTATATCCCATCATTGTTTTTGTCCTTTTCCTCCTCTTTTTTCTATTTATCTTGGTTCAGAACAAGCTCCAATATTTCCCCCCATTCGATTTATGATCCTAACCCGCTCTCATGTTTTAATCCTTCACTAGTGTTCCAGGCTTTTAAAATATGTGGTTTCCAAATCCTTTGTCATTTTTGTCAAATATTTTCCAGAGCAGTATAAAAAGAATGAAAATAAAGTTTGGACGGAGTTACAGCAAGAAAATGTGGACCCTCCTATGCCCTGTATATAAATATTTCCTTCCCTTGGGCTGATTAGAACTTAGTGCTAATGAAACACAAGCCAAATTTTTCATTTTATATGAACTTTAAAAGAGTAAATAATAATGAATACTTCTAGACAAAAAGCATGCTGTGACTGCTATTGGTTAGTTAGTAATGCTATATTCATATAACATGGTAAGATCAATATCTCTGATCCTAAATGTTGGTCTGACCAGGCATATTAGTGAAAAGAGCACTTGGGAATGAATCTAGCATAGCCTTGATGATTATTTATTGAGTCTTCAAGGCCACAATGAAATGAAATGGCAGACCCACAAGTGCACGAGGGACACGGGATGCTGAAGAGAAAGGATTGGGCTGGGAATTAGAAATTAGCTCTGCGGCCAACAAGCTGTAAAACTTCTCTGCACCTCAGTTCATTATTTATTTACTGTTTATGCCTTGCCTATTTCCAAAACAGATTGGAGGTGGCTTTCAATAAAAACCACTAATGTATCAGAACTCTTTTATAAGATAATAACCCAAGATAAAAAGGAAAGAAAGTTATAGCAGCAAATCAAAGCTAAGGGAATGTACTGTAACAGAGCAAAAATGCTGATGTGCTTTTCATGGCAAGAGTAAAACAGGATGGAAGTTGCATTACTACCATAATCCATGAATCTCATTTTTTTTTCTTACTCACAAAAAATGTGTGGGAAATGAGAGTTTTATGAAATCACTTCTAAAGTCTTTTCCAGATTGAGTTATTTCTGTTACAAAGTGATAAGTATGTTTCTGATCATACTTCCTCAATTTCTGTACAACCAAGCCTTATCATGGATCTTAAAGAAAACTTTGGAGTCAGGCAGTTCACTTATAACCTTTTTGAATTTGTAAGCAGAGAAATATAAGAATAATAGCAATACTAATGAAAATATTACTATGCTTAAAGGATTATTAAATTCCAAATAAATAAAGCAAGCTACAGTAGCTGCAAGATTTTATGTTTTTAAAAAGTGGGGGCAGTCTATATATGTTAATGGAAATCTGTCTATGGAAACATGTTTCTGCGACAATATGTCAGAGTGGGATGTTTGGTTACTGTGTAGAGAGTCAGTTGTTACTGTGTAGAGAAGGAATAAAAGGACAGGGTGATGTAACCAAAGAAATTATGTAGGAGAGCTATGTCCATGAAGAAGTTAACATTTAAATGAAAGTTGGAAGAGAGAATATAAAATAATATTAAAAAATACATACACAAAATATGAAAAGGAAATCAGAATAGGACAGGAAAATCATGGGAAAGTTAAGAGTGGAGAAAGTAGCAAAGTAAATAAAGAAAACTTGTTTAGATAAGAATACATGTAAGACATAATTAATAAGTAGGTTGGAGAAATAGAAATGAATCCCAACTTCTAGAAAAAAAATTCTTTAAATCTGTATTTCTGAACCAGAGGAAATTTTTCTCCCCAGGAGGCATTTGGCAATGTCTGGAGATGTTTTCAGTTGTTGCAACTGGGAAAGTTCTACTGGCATATAAGGTAGGAGACTGGGGTATTTCCAAGCCCATTCTACAATGTGTAGGACAAGCCTCTACAGCTAATTATCTGATTCAAAATGTCAACACTGCCACGGTAGAGAGTCCAAAACAGTCTTGCAGCCTGGAATCACTGCTTTAAGCATAGTAAGTACATCTTTTCTTGAGACTTACTCAAGACTTCTAAGACCCAAGAAGTCATAACCCACTCTGCTCCCAAAGGCATTAGAGAAAGTTGGAAGATTTTTTTTTTGTAATATCTTTTGTGTAAATCCCTGAGAACTCTTTGTCCACACCCATCTGGTCCTTGACACTGTTAGAGTATGATTGGCTTAACTTTAATCCAGGTCTGATGTATTTTAAAGTGCATCCATTTAAATTATTTTCTGCTAATTTCTAAAATTTAATTCCTTGGGCCCCCGATGACTTTATGGGGTAATGACCTTCTGGACCTGGTCATGACCCTTTCTCTTCCTTTAGCTTTAGCCTTTCTCTGATGTGTTGGGATGGATTTATCCCAAATAGTATTCAGGACAGTCAATTAAATGAAGAAAAAAATCTGATTTGAGAATTTTTAGTGTGCCACCAATGTTTTGAACATTTGATGTCCTTTTTGTGCTTTCCCAGGTACCACTTCCATGCCAAACATAATCTTAACTATATTAAAATTCTGAAAATAGCCCTCCAATTTAATAATACTTTGGCTTGCAGGATATAAAGTAAATTAGATGGAAACTAAAGAATCAGAGTCAAAAAAGCATTGCTTTCCAAAACCCAAAATAAATTTGTTTTGTTTTGTTTGTAATCACAAAAGGAAGAATATATTGGCACAAACAACTGACGTGGGTATCTCTCTTTTTCTGGGATTTGTATCAAATTGCTGCATGCTTGAAGTTTACTTAACCTAGAATCTTTAGTGTGGAGATCAATAGAAAACTCAATGCAACATTTTAAGGGACTTCATATGCCCACAGTGGATCTTTTTTGAAGGAAATATTATTGTAGAAAAATCTACCATTTGCAAGCTGTTTCAAATGCCAATTCCACCCGAGGCTTCTTTTGTAAAGGAACATTAATATCTTTTTCTGACATTTTCCCTCATGATTGACATTTGCCAGAAAATTTCCCCAGCCATTAGTTTATGAACATTGTTATTGCTTCTGGTCGGTACCTTCCCTCTGCCTATTCCTGTAAGGATGAGGTGGCATTTGTTCCAAAGTCATAATTCTCTTTCTAATACACACATAAGGAACCTATAAAAGTCTAAAATGGACACAACCCATAGGTCCAGCAGGCACAAAGAGAATATGTTCTCCCAAATTTTAGGAATAAAGTGATGTTTGGGGTGATAACCTGTACTTCTCACTGATATTCCAGAACAGGAGAGAGAGAGGAAAGATTTTCCCTCCATATTGAAGTGATTTCATGAGTACTGCATCTCTGCTTCCTCCAGTCCAAGTAGAAAGCTGAAGATATGTTGGGAAAGATTCATTAAAGCACACTGAAAGGAAATTACAGTAATTTCTTCATTAACCACTTGTGCCTGCATGTGATTGTCTAAATGTTAGACACGGGTCATACATGTAATTGCATGCAAGTCTGCGTGCATGCGAAAATTATTGTAATTCACTTTTTTTTTCATTTCACAAAAGTTCCTGAAATTTGGGATTTATGAACTGCCAGAATTTCAATAAATGAAGATGTCATCCCATTTCTAATGATATATTTGATTAAACCATGCAGATATGCAACAGAAATTCTTCAAGTCTTTATGGAGACCAGTCAGTACAAAAAATGCTTTCTTTACTGGGAACTAGTATTTATCGAATGCCTCCTGTGTGAATCAGACACTATGCCAAGGTTCTGCGCATGTTATTTTATTTGATTCTCCTGTGTCTTAGAATTATGTGCTCATTAAATCATTCCTTTCAAGAGATTTTCTAGCACCCTTCACCTTAGTTGGGATCATGAGACTCAGTTGAAAGCAGACATAATATATGTCATTTTCAGAAATGACACTCACATGTTCCTTCTCTCATCTCCCCCACCCATCCCCATTGACTGGCTGGCTGGATCTGGATGACAGTCGCTACAGAATATATTTGAATAGTAAAATTACTAATGAGATGGTCTAAGTCTCACACCAGCTATCCAAATGCCAAGTATAACCACCTAATGGTGGTTGATTAAGAACTTTTCGGTGAGCAATAAATAGAGCTAATTAATGCTAAACCACTAATATTTCAATGCTGTTTTACAATTAAGTATTATTTGACCTGCTCAATACAGCACCAGTAACTAGAAAAAGGTAGCTATGGTAATGAATTCTTTGCTTTGGAGGTTGGGTGATAGGCAGTAAGAAAATTTACACTGAAGGTTTAAAATATGGGAAACCACATTATTCATGGATAAACAATTGGAATAACCATGACCCATGCTAGTGTGGAAAGCAAAACACGTGCCTACTGAGGCAGCAGCTCCAGTGGAAATAATTTTAAAAATCAAGCTGTTAGCGCATGATGGATATTCTTGGCTGCTTTGACAAGGTATTATAACAAAGAGACGAACTTGGGGAAAGCCTGGATTATTTTATGAGTAGAAATGAAAGGGAAAAAAAAAGAATCAGAAAACAGGGACTTTATTTCTACTAAAGGCAATTGGTTTAGGACACAAACAAGAAGAGATGAAATTTTAACAGGTTTTAGTGTCAATACCTAGTAAAAACCAAGTAAATAAAATGTCTAAAACAAATGTCAAATTAAGACTGTGGCATTAAATTCACATCTGAAAACCACCATGAGAGAGAGAGAGAGAGAGAGAGAGAGAGAGATGAAAAATAACCAATTAAGGGAGTCCCAAAAACTAAGTTTCAGAAAGAAATGTGAGTATGGATATTGGCATGTGGAACTGTCATCAAAAGATCGTAAGCAGTGTTGTGGAGTGAATTGTCCCACTCCACCGTCCTAAAGCCTAGTGCCTGAGAATGTGACCTTATTTGTATCAAAGGTGTTTACACAGCTAATCAAGTTACAGTAAGGCCATTAGGATCGTCCTAATCTAATGTGACTAGTGGGAAACCTCACAGGAGGAGGAAGTTCGGACACAGTCAGGTACAAAGGAAAGACCATGTGAACACACAGGGGAAGATTGCAAAGCAAACCAAAGCACCTGTATGCCTTCCTTCCTCAGTTTTGCAAGTGGTAGCATGCAGTGGTTACCTTCTCTGCTCTACCATTGTACACTAGCGTACAGGTGGAAGGAAATAGCTTGCCTCTGTAAGCATAATACCAAGAAGAGTCCTGTCTACAAAGGTGGAGAACGCAACTCTTTAGCACCCAGGGGTCCTGCTGGGTGCTATATTGGATGGGACTTCAGGTGGGTGCTGAATAAGCTTCATGTGTGGGAAGAGCAGAGCTGAGCTCCGTGCCCTTCACACATTTGATTTGCTCTTGGAAGTGAAGGTGTACCATCTTTGCAACCTACCTTCTAGTTGGACAGACACTGTGAATCAGGCACAAGTTAAGAAATGTCAGGGGAGGTAATATATGTATGATTTTTCCATTTATGGCCACTGAAAGCATCTCTTACAAAATCTCTCACTCATTCAGAATTAATCTCTCCACTCCCCATCCCAGGAATATATTTCTCATTCCTCCCCCACCTTCTCCATTTGGCTGGACAAATGAAGGAAATCCAAAGATTTAGGAGAGCCTGGAATTTATGAACGAGATGAAAGGAGACCAGATCCTAGAGTCACTGCTTCAAAGCACAGCTGCAGTAGCTCAACGTGGAACATTTATATTGAATTTATAGGAGCAAAAAATAGTAAACATTTATTTAGTCAAGCCATGAAACTTTAGGATCTATTTGTTACTGAATCAACTCGCATTACTTATGCTGACTAATACACTTTCCAGCAATCCAGCAATATAACATAAGCCTTTCAAGGTAGTGTCTCAGAAATGACTACATTGCCCAAGTTTTCACAGCAAATTAGCCAGGATATAGTAGGTTAAACAATTCATAACAATTTAGTTTAAACCCCAGAATGAAAAAAACTTTGAAATTATATCATTGTGAAAAAAACACAGGAAAGGGACATTGTTGAAGCCAGGTCAGAAAAAGACATTTGATCTATTAACAGCACATACACACATCCAATGTTTGTACTCATTTCTTTTCTGTAACCATGTGATGAATCAAAGTGATTTAAATGAGTTAAGAATAAGAGGAAATTAGCAATATCAGAAAAACATTAGTTGACCCTAGTGCTGCCAGTTTACAGAAAGCATAATGAATTTGCGAACATGAAAAAAGAAAAACATCATCACAGCCATGTTAAATGGCAGTTGCTACAGAATATATTTGAATAGTAAAATTACTAATGAGACAGTCTAAGTCTCACACCAGCTATCCAAATGCCAAGTATAACTGAAATAGTGCTCGATCAGGGAGCAGACTAGTCCACGAAGGCCGAGGAACAGACTTGCAAGGCTACAAAGAGAGTTCAGCAAGCTAAGTATGTGACCTGGAGTTGGAGGCATTGGGCCATCATATTTCACAATGTGCATTCATGTCCTAATGAGAAATCTAATCCCGGGAGAGTTTCCTAGTGATTATGTCCCAGGAAGACCAATCAGAGAAGAAATTAAGAATTGAAATAAATGAAATACATCAGAATTAATGTCATTGTAGAAATCAGGTTGTATTTGTTTAAAAAAATATAACCACTATAAGATCTTTGTTTTTCTATTCAGAGTTTGCATAGATTTATTGACTCCTTTTCTATGAATGTTGAAGTTATGTTCGATTTTACTGACAATGTATTATGATCCGACAAAATTGGATTTTTCCTTTCTGTTCAGATGATTAGGTACTAACTATAGACATGAACAAGAGGAAACTGGTGATGAATGGACTAATGTCACAGGAGAGAAGAAACAGATCTACAACTGTCCTTACCATGGGTGTTCAACAACGCCTGGCTTAGTCACTGAAGAAGGACTGTTGATCTACATCTGGTCTATTTTGATTTAACAAGATATTTCAGCCTTTACCTTGATAGCAAGGCAGATCTTTGGGATTTTATTGGATGCTTTCCTTCTCCTCTTCCTTCCTTCCCTCTGTCCCTCCTTCCCTTCCTTCCTCTCTCCCTTTTTCTTTCCTCCTTTCCTTCCTTCCTTCCTCCCTTGCTCCTTCCCTCCCATTTTTCCCTCCTTCCTCCTTAACACATGTGGCCTACACTGCAGCTAATTTGAAAAGTAATTTAGAGCTGGGTGCAATGGAACATGCCTGTAACCAGCGACTTGGGAGGCTGAGGCAGGAGAATTGAAAGTTCAAAGCCAGCTTCAGCAATCTAGCAAGGCCCTCAGCAACTTAGCAAGACCTTGTCTCAAAATAAAAATAGAAAAAAAAAATTAAAATGATTGGGGATGTGGCTCAGTGGTTAAGTGCCTTTGGGTTCAACCCCCTGTATCCAAAAAAAAAAAAAAGAGAGAAAGAGAGAGAAATAAACAAATAAAGTAATTTAGGTGTTCAGGGGCTTTGCAAATGTCTTCTGTTTTGCAAAAGTAAATAGCACATTTCAAGCTCTAGAACAATAGCAAACAACATAGGACACACAGACGCAGTGGGAGAAAAATAGGACGGTTTCCCTTCTCTTAGCCCCCTCTGTATCTTCTTTTCTTCCTCTCGGTGCATCTCCCCTGTCCTTCCTCTACTTTCCTTTAATAGTTTTTCTTCTACTCGCAGTCTCTGTCTTGGTCTCAATAGCACAGGTAGGCAGTTTCCTCCTCAACCCATAAACTCTTGGTGAGTTAGCAGGGAATTTTCTTGCTTTTGCTGAATTATCTTTTTCCTTTCTTTTGGCTAAAGCTTTCTCAAAGCCCTCAGACTGAACTTTTCTGACATTAAATAAGCCTTCAATTGCATCTTCATTCGAATACAGGGTGTCTAGGTGTGGAGGTATCTACTACGTCTTCCTACTGCTGTTTCTTCTGCCTGCCTGGCATTACAAGGGTAGCTGATACAGTGGAGCAAACTTTACTTTAAACAAATTCAGGATTAAGTTGCAATTCTGCCATCAATTTACTGTCCTTAGAAGATTTTTAAACCTTTGAACCTTGACTTTCTAATTTGCGATATAGGGGTGATGACGTCTATCCCTCAATTAAACACTGCATTGCAGATCTCTATATTATAGAACATAATACCTGGGGATTATCTATTTCAGGTCATCATACATTGTAGGCACCTGGTAAACATAAGCTCTTTGGCAGATCAAGCCTTTCTTTTCAATCTTGCAACATAAAGCAGACAGGTTTTTAAATTATTGTTTTTTATTCCTATAACTTCCTAGATGATCAGCTGGGGACTCCTCTCTCTGTATTGCCTTAGACTTAAATAAAGACTCCTAAGGGCACAGGATAGTGGGTAAAAAAAAAACTTTGCTCTATTTTCCTGCTTAACAAGGATAAATGACTCTATCTCTGTGGTTTATGTTGAATGTCTGATAATGCATCTCCAAGAGAAGCACTTAGCAAGAATACACATAAATATGGCTATAATGTTTATTCAAACTACTCTACTTGCAAGGCCAAGTATACAAATGAAGGATGAAAACCGACAAAATGGGTCACTAAAATTAGCCTGTACTGTTTGTGAGAAAGATAATAATAATACAGTGTGTTGTCTCTTAGCGCCTGCATTTCAAAGAGCTCCAGTTACATAAGAAAGATTTATTGCAAGAATAAGACATTTATTCCCCTCCATCTTAATGTGATGCCTGCTAGTCTGGGAATGCATGTCTTGGAGATGAATTACCCAACGTGCACTTTTTTTTGGAAGGTCCTTTGCCTTTCGAACCTTGATATTTGAATATTAGATAAAGCCAATTTATATTCCTTAATCGTATACAAACACTGCATCTCTTACCCTTAGCTCTCTGGCAATTGTGTCCTGCAGGAATGAAATAGAAGCCAGTGATTATTTGCCCTTAAATGGAGACGAATAAAAGAAAAGCCACTAACTATCTAATCATGAAAGAGGAATCAACTTAATCTATATTGATCCAGAGCTGGAAGGAGGATAAATGTACTAGAAGGTAGATTTTGCCTCAGTAGAAGGATGGAAACGAGGAAACAAACTAGAAATATTAAGCACTCATTATGTGCTAACAGCTCTACTTGAAAACTTCAAACTTCATCTTATTCACTTGTCACTAAAGGTTGCCATTTTACATTGGGGGAAAAGGAGATATATGACATGTTTCTTGCTTTCCGTGATCACTCAGCAAATGGCCTAAGTGATGTCCATCTCAGTTTATGACTGACTCCCAGATTTCTACACTTCCCATTCCTAGAGCTGCTGAAATGTTTATTCATTGACCAATGGGTAAGAATTTCTCTGTGACCAGAAACAGGAACCTGGAGCCTGTAAGAGCAGAGTGCTAAAGAGAAGCCTCCAGTGTGCAGAGGCTGAGCTTTCACCAAAACTGTAATGTGTGGTCCAGTGTGGGTCTCTCTTCTGGCCACCAATTCTTGTGCTGAGGTTGTTGGGAGCCACGCAGGAATAGTATTCAGTGTGTGCTGGGTGGTGACGGGGCTTGAACCCAGGACCTCTGCGTGCTAGGCAAGTGCTCCACCGCTGAGCTACGCCCCCAGCCACCAGTAGCATTTTAAACAGCAAGAACAGCAGCAGCCGCTTGTGCCTGTACCCTCTCTGTCTTGATTAACGCTTTCTAAACACCACCCCATTCAATCCTTAGCAGTTACCCAATTGTTTCATTTCCCCATTTTTTATGTAAGGAAAATTAATTTCAGAGAAGAAATGAAATATGTTTGAGGTCTCACAGGTAGGATATTTTACAGCTGGGATTCTAATTTTCTCTAGCCAACTCACACAAAGATCGAGGTTTTGACTGTATGTCAGAGATCTCAAAACTGTTGGGAAAAAAAATTGCAGAAGATAAAATAAATCTACCCATGCCATGTGAGGGATTTGCCTCACTTGAGCAATACCTGGCACCAGTTAGCTTGAAGGATGAGAGAGGTGCTGAGCTGACCGTTGGCTTTCCCATAGGCAATTAGTCTCACACATTTTCCTGTTGCTTACCTATCCATAAGGGCTCTCCTTTTTTATTTTTCACCATGTCGAGGCTACTCTTCCTCTACTGGGAAATATGAGAGGGAGTTATTACCCTGCATTTGTCCATCAAGCTAAACAAATTGGTCAGAACTGCAGAAGGAAAACAATGGATTTGTCTCTCCCTACACACATCCTTGTTACCCTCCTGACCTTGGAGGGAATCAGCAAGTAGCATTGCCACAAGCAAGTGCATTAATAGTTGGCTCCTTAAACACATAAATGAATGCAAAAAATGAATGAAAAGTAATACCAAATCAGAATCTCAGAACAATTCCTTCTCATTCATCTCAAAACATTTCTTAAGAGTAAGTCTGTGGGGTGACTTTTATCCATGGAGATTTCTGCCTGATTTTTAT